>WNGS01169497.1:105844-134529 GCA_020271785.1 Procambarus virginalis
GGCGACCCAACATAAACCAATATAGCGACCAATATAGCGACCAACATGGCCACCAACATGGCACCAACATGGCCACAAACATGGCCACCAACATGGCCACCAACAAGAACGGTTACAGAATGATGTATAATCCCAGAGAACAAATTACAGGAGATTACATACATTTACAAGCCTCATGAACATCCAGTTTTGACTGTTTTTTAACCTTTTGCTGCAAGAAAGCTTAGCCCTGGCTGCCTTCCACAAAAGTGGTGTACAAGGCTGCCTTCCACAAAAGTGGTGTACAAGGCTGCCTTCCACAAAAGTGGTGTACAAGGCTGCCTTCCACAAAAGTGGTGTACAAGGCTGCCTTCCACAAAAGTGGTGTACAAGGCTGCCTTCCACAAAAGTGGTGTACAAGGCTGCCTTCCACAAAAGTGGTGTACAAGGCTGCCTTCCACAAAAGTGGTGTACAAGGCTGCCTTCCACAAAAGTGGTGTACAAGGCTGCCTTCCACAAAAGTGGTGTACAAGGCTGCCTTCCACAAAAGTGGTGTACAAGGCTGCCTTCCACAAAAGTGGTGTACAAGGCTGCCTTCCACAAAAGTGGTGTACAAGGCTGCCTTCCACAAAAGTGGTGTACAAGGCTGCCTTCCACAAAAGTGGTGTACAAGGCTGCCTTCCACAAAAGTGGTGTACAAGGCTGCCTTCCACAAAAGTGGTGTATAAGGCTGCCTTCCACAAAAGTGGTGTACAAGGCTGCCTTCCACAAAAGTGGTGTACAAGGCTGCCTTCCCAAAAGTGGTGTACAAGGCTGCCTTCCACAAAAGTGGTGTACAAGGCTGCCTTCCACAAAAGTGGTGTACAAGGCTGCCTTCCACAAAAGTGGTGTACAAGGCTGCCTTCCACAAAGTGGTGTACAAGGCTGCCTTCCACAAAGTGGTGTACAAGGCTGCCTTCCACAAAAGTGGTGTATAAGGCTGCCTTCCACAAAAGTGGTGTACAAGGCTGCCTTCCACAAAAGTGGTGTACAAGGCTGCCTTCCACAAAGTGGTGTACAAGGCTGCCTTCCACAAAAGTGGTGTACAAGGCTGCCTTCCACAAAAGTGGTGTATAAGGCTGCCTTCCACAAAAGTGGTGTACAAGGCTGCCTTCCACAAAAGTGGTGTACAAGGCTGCCTTCCACAAAAGTGGTGTATAAGGCTGCCTTCCACAAAAGTGGTGTACAAGGCTGCCTTCCACAAAAGTGGTGTACAAGGCTGCCTTCCCCAAAAGTGGTGTATAAGGCTGCCTTCCACAAAAGTGGTGTACAAGGCTGCCTTCCACAAAAGTGGTGTACAAGGCTGCCTTCCACAAAAGTGGTGTACAAGGCTGCCCTCCACAAAAGTGGTGTACAAGGCTGCCTTCCACAAAAGTGGTGTACAAGGCTGCCTTCCACAAAAGTGGTGTACAAGGCTGCCTTCCACAAAAGTGGTGTACAAGGCTGCCTTCCACAAAAGTGGTGTACAAGGCTGCCTTCCACAAAAGTGGTGTATAAGGCTGCCTTCCACAAAAGTGGTGTACAAGGCTGCCTTCCACAAAAGTGGTGTACAAGGCTGCCTTCCACAAAAGTGGTGTACAAGGCTGCCTTCCACAAAAGTGGTGTACAAGGCTGCCTTCCACAAAAGTGGTGTACAAGGCTGCCTTCCACAAAAGTGGTGTACAAGGCTGCCTTCCACAAAAGTGGTGTACAAGGCTGCCTTCCACAAAAGTGGTGTACAAGGCTGCCTTCCACAAAAGTGGTGTACAAGGCTGCCTTCCACAAAAGTGGTGTACAAGGCTGCCTTCCACAAAAGTGGTGTACAAGGCTGCCTTCCACAAAAGTGGTGTATAAGGCTGCCTTCCACAAAAGTGGTGTACAAGGCTGCCTTCCACAAAAGTGGTGTACAAGGCTGCCTTCCACAAAAGTGGTGTATAAGGCTGCCTTCCACAAAAGTGGTGTACAAGGCTGCCTTCCACAAAAGTGATGTACAAGGCTGCCTTCCACAAAAGTGGTGTATAAGGCTGCCTTCCACAAAAGTGGTGTACAAGGCTGCCTTCCACAAAAGTGGTGTACAAGGCTGCCTTCCACAAAAGTGGTGTACAAGGCTGCCTTCCACAAAAGTGGTGTACAAGGCTGCCTTCCACAAAAGTGGTGTACAAGGCTGCCTTCCACAAAAGTGGTGTACAAGGCTGCCTTCCACAAAAGTGGTGTACAAGGCTGCCTTCCACAAAAGTGGTGTACAAGGCTGCCTTCCACAAAAGTGGTGTATAAGGCTGCCTTCCACAAAAGTGGTGTATAAGGCTGCCTTCCATAATAGTGGTGTATAAGGCTGCCTTCCATAATAGTGGTGTATAAGGCTGCCTTCCATAATAGTGGTGTAAAGGCTGCCTTCCATAATAGTGGTGTATAAGGCTGCCTTCAATAATAGTGGTGTATAAGGCTGCCTTCCATAATAGTGGTGTATAAGGCTGCCTTCAATAATAGTGGTGTATAAGGCTGCCTTCCATAATAGTGGTGTATAAGGCTGCCTTCAATAATAGTGGTGTATAAGGCTGCCTTCAATAATAGTGGTGTATAAGGCTGCCTTCAATAATAGTGGTGTATAAGGCTGCCTTCAATAATAGTGGTGTATAAGGCTGCCTTCAATAATAGTGCTGTATAAGGCTGCCTTCCATAATAGTGGTGTACAAGGCTGCCTTCCATAATAGTGGTGTATAAGGCTGCCTTCAATAATAGTGGTGTATAAGGCTGCCTTCCATAATAGTGGTGTATAAGGCTGCCTTCAATAATAGTGGTGTATAAGGCTGCCTTCCATAATAGTGGTGTATAAGGCTGCCTTCAATAATAGTGCTGTATAAGGCTGCCTTCCATAATAGTGGTGTACAAGGCTGCCTTCCATAATAGTGGTGTATAAGGCTGCCTTCCATAATAGTGGTGTACAAGGCTGCCTTCCATAATAGTGGTGTATAAGGCTGCCTTCCACAACAGTGGTGTATAAGGCTGCCTTCCCCGCATGCCAGTTAATTCTTCTTTGATATTGAGACGACTCATCTCCGTGTTGGTAATTATAAGTTTGCATACTAATTACCTTAAATGATGATGAGGGGGGGGGCGGGTGAGCAGGATAATACCTGGATTGTACCTGGATGGGGTTCCGAGAGTTCTTCTACTACCCCCAAGCCCGGCCCGGATTTAGGGGCTCGTTGTATGGGACCCGAGGGTTCGAGTCTGTACAAGGACCCTAGTGTGGGGGACGTTAGGGGGCCCTCTGGGTGGTGATTGCTGTATTGGTGATAACGATGGTAGGAACTTATAGGCCCTTAGGGACCTTGTTACCGGGCCCTCCTTAACCCCACCCCCCCCTACTTGGCCCCTCTCCATCACCCCTCCCCCCCCTCTAACCACCACAAGAGCTAGGAGAGTGGCCCCCCTCTCCACTGTAGAGAGGCGGGACCCAAGAGCCGTAGGTCGCCTCTCGTAAGTACAACTAGGTGAAAACATATCACTGCTCGATCCTATCTAGTCCTCATGTATCTCTACACGTTAAACGTATCCTTGATGTAGATAGTCTATAGATATCTCTAGACGTTCACATCTCCCAGCGATAAATGGCTGATTATATACGCCTAGTTAACTAATACACATTTCCCACATTATACACATTTCTTCAAGTCCATTCCATCCAGCGGTCGACCCCGAAAGACACTTTAATTTTAACAATTCTGTTCATTCAAAATAGAACTTTTCTCAAATATAAATTAATATTAAAAATTAGCATTTTGCGTAGAATTAGGCACTGGTTAGGTTAGGTGTTCAGGTTCTGTTGGCGATTATTTGTAGTACGTGGGTGAAGCATTTACAGCGTTGGGGTTCGAACACCAGTCGTCAGTGAAGCACTTGTTCCGGAAGTGTTCGAACGTCAGCAGTTGTGAGTCGTGTGTAAACCGTTTTTCGTTCATGAGCAGCTGAGGGGTTGGCGGGTGGATGGAATGGTCTTTGTTTATGAGGACGGGCTGGTGAGGACGGGCTGGTGGGGACGGGCTGGTGGGGACGGGCTGGTGGGGACGGGCTGGTGGGGACGGGCTGCGTGAGAGACAATTTTAATTAAGGCTGTGGTGGGTATGTGGCTCTGCGGGCCGCTCCAAGCAACAGCCTGGTGGACCAAACTCTCACAAGTCGAGCCTGGCCTCGGGCCGGGCTTGGGGAGTAGAAGAACTCCCAGAACCCCATCAACCAGGTATCAACCAGGTATCAACCAGGGGTGTGGTGGACCAGTATACACCCAGGGGTGTGGTGGACCAGTATACACCCAGGGGTATGGTGGACCAGTATACACCCAGGGGTGTGGTGGACCAGTATACACCCAGGGGTGTAGTGGACCAGTATACACCCAGGGGTGTGGTGGACCAGTATACACCCAGGGGTGTGGTGGACCAGTATACACCCAGGGGTGTGGTGGACCAGTATACACCCAGGGGTGTGGTGGACCAGTATACACCCAGGGGTGTGGTGGACCAGTATACACCCAGGGGTGTGGTGGACCAGTATACACCCAGGGGTGTGGTGGACCAGTATACACCCAGGGGTGTGGTGGACCAGTATACACCCAGGGGTGTGGTGGACCAGTATACACCCAGGGGTGTGGTGGACCAGTATACACCCAGGGGTGTGGTGGACCAGTATACACCCAGGGGTGTAGTGGACCAGTATACACCCAGGGGTGTAGTAGACCAGTATACACCCAGGGGTGTGGTGGACCAGTATACACCCAGGGGTGTGGTGGACCAGTATACACCCAGGGGTGTGGTGGACCAGTATACACCCAGGGGTGTGGTGGACCAGTATACACCCAGGGGTGTGGTGGACCAGTATACACCCAGGGGTGTGGTGGACCAGTATACACCCAGGGGTGTGGTGGACCAGTATACACCCAGGGGTGTGGTGGACCAGTATACACCCAGGGGTGTGGTGGACCAGTATACACCCAGGGGTGTGGTGGACCAGTATACACCCAGGGGTGTGGTGGACCAGTATACACCCAGGGGTGTGGTGGACCAGTATACACCCAGGGGTGTGGTGGACCAGTATACACCCAGGGGTGTGGTGGACCAGTATACACCCAGGGGTGTGGTGGACCAGTATACACCCAGGGGTGTGGTGGACCAGTATACACCCAGGGGTGTGGTGGACCAGTATACACCCAGGGGTGTAGTAGACCAGTATACACCCAGGGGTGTAGTAGACCAGTATACACCCAGGGGTATGGTGGACCAGTATACACCCAGGGGTGTGGTGGACCAGTATACACCCAGGGGTGTGGTGGACCAGTATACACCCAGGGGTGTGGTGGACCAGTATACACCCAGGGGTGTGGTGGACCAGTATACACCCAGGGGTGTGGTGGACCAGTATACACCCAGGGGTGTGGTAGACCAGTATACACCCAGGGGTGTGGTGGACCAGTATACACCCAGGGGTGTGGTGGACCAGTATACACCCAGGGGTGTGGTGGACCAGTATACACCCAGGGGTGTGGTGGACCAGTATACACCCAGGGGTGTGGTGGACCAGTATACACCCAGGGGTGTGGTGGACCAGTATACACCCAGGGGTGTGGTGGACCAGTATACACCCAGGGGTGTGGTGGACCAGTATACACCCAGGGGTGTGGTGGACCAGTATACACCCAGGGGTGTGGTGGACCAGTATACACCCAGGGGTGTGGTGGACCAGTATACACCCAGGGGTGTGGTGGACCAGTATACACCCAGGGGTGTGGTGGACCAGTATACACCCAGGGGTGTGGTGGACCAGTATACACCCAGGGGTGTGGTGGACCAGTATACACCCAGGGGTGTGGTGAACCAGTATACACCCAGGGGTGTGGTGGACCAGTATACACCCAGGGGTGTGGTGGACCAGTATACACCCAGGGGTGTAGTAGACCAGTATACACCCAGGGGTGTAGTAGACCAGTATACACCCAGGGGTGTAGTAGACCAGTATACACCCAGGGGTGTGGTGGACCAGTATACACCCAGGGGTGCAGTAGACCAGTATACACCCAGGGGTGCAGTAGACCAGTATACACCCAGGGGTGCAGTAGACCAGTATACACCCAGGGGTGTAGTAGACCAGTATACACCCAGGGGTGTAGTAGACCAGTATACACCCAGGGGTGCAGTAGACCAGTATACACCCAGGGGTGCAGTAGACCAGTATACACCCAGGGGTGCAGTAGACCAGTATACACCCAGGGGTGTAGTAGACCAGTATACACCCAGGGATGCAGTAGACCAGTATACACCCAGGGGTGCAGTAGACCAGTATACACCCAGGGGTGCAGTAGACCAGTATACACCCAGGGGTGTAGTAGACCAGTATACACCCAGGGGTGCAGTAGACCAGTATACACCCAGGGGTGTAGTAGACCAGTATACACCCAGGGGTGCAGTAGACCAGTATACACCCAGGGGTGCAGTAGACCAGTATACACCCAGGGGTGTAGTAGACCAGTATACACCCAGGGGTGTAGTGCACCAGTATACACCCAGGGGTGTGGTGGACCAGTATACACCCAGGGGTGTAATAGACCAGTATACACCCAGGGGTGTAGTGCACCAGTATACACCCAGGGGTGTGGTGGACCAGTATACACCCAGGGGTGTGGTGGACCAGTATACACCCAGGGGTGTGGTGGACCAGTATACACCCAGGGGTGTGGTGGACCAGTATACACCCAGGGGTGTAGTAGACCAGTATACACCCAGGGGTGTAGTGCACCAGTATACACCCAGGGGTGTAGTAGACCAGTATACACCCAGGGGTGTAGTGCACCAGTATACACCCAGGGGTGTAGTAGACCAGTATACACCCAGGGGTGTAGTGGACCAGTATACACCCAGGGGTGTAGTAGACCAGTATACACCCAGGGGTGTAGTAGACCAGTATACACCCAGGGGTGTAGTAGACCAGTATACACCCAGGGGTGTAGTAGACCAGTATACACCCAGGGGTGTGGTGGACCAGTATACACCCAGGGGTGTAGTAGACCAGTATACACCCAGGGGTGTAGTAGACCAGTATACACCCAGGGGTGCAGTAGACCAGTATACACCCAGGGGTGCAGTAGACCAGTATACACCCAGGGGTGCAGTAGACCAGTATACACCCAGGGGTGTAGTAGACCAGTATACACCCAGGGGTGTAGTAGACCAGTATACACCCAAGGGTGCAGTAGACCAGTATACACCCAGGGGTGTAGTAGACCAGTATACACCCAGGGGTGTAGTAGACCAGTATACACCCAGGGGTGTGGTGGACCAGTATACACCCAGGGGTGTGGTGGACCAGTATACACCCAGGGGTGTAGTAGACCAGTATACACCCAGGGGTGTAGTAGACCAGTATACACCCAGGGGTGCAGTAGACCAGTATACACCCAGGGGTGTAGTAGACCAGTATACACCCAGGGGTGCAGTAGACCAGTATACACCCAGGGGTGCAGTAGACCAGTATACACCCAGGGGTGTAGTGCACCAGTATACACCCAGGGGTGTAGTAGACCAGTATACACCCAGGGGTGCAGTAGACCAGTATACACCCAGGGGTGTAGTAGACCAGTATACACCCAGGGGTGTAGTAGACCAGTATACACCCAGGGGTGTAGTAGACCAGTATACACCCAGGGGTGTAGTAGACCAGTATACACCCAGGGGTGTGGTGGACCAGTATACACCCAGGGGTGTGGTGGACCAGTATACACCCAGGGGTGTGGTGGACCAGTATACACCCAGGGGTGCAGTAGACCAGTATACACCCAGGGGTGCAGTAGACCAGTATACACCCAGGGGTGTAGTAGACCAGTATACACCCAGGGGTGTAGTAGACCAGTATACACCCAGGGGTGTGGTGCTGGCAGGAGTCGGGTGTAATCACACTTTACACCTCGTTACTGGAGATGAGGGAGATGATTATAGTGTGTGGGGGGGTGGGGGGTGGGGGGGGGGTCAGGTCCAATCTCAAGTCGTGGTAATCTGTCCTCACCGCCAGTCCACTCAGCTGCCGAGATCAGCTGGGGGTGAGCAGCTGCATAAGGTGTGCGTGAAACACAGCCACTAAGTATATGTGGGCCTGCGAGCCGCTGCAAGCAACAGCCTGGTGGACCAAGTTATCACAAATCGAGCCTGGCCTCGGGCCGAGCCTGGATGAGGAGTAGAAGAACTCCCAGAAGCCCATCAAGCACAGCAATAGATACGATAGAGCGGAAGTTACAAGAATGATAGACAATAGAGGAGAAGCAGAGCGAAGGACCGTAAGTGAAACAAGATCCCACAATCTCTCAAGCACACGCCTTAAACCGCTGCACCACGATATGCCACACACACACACACACACACACACACACACACACACACACACACACACACACACACACACACACACACACACACACACGTACGTACGTTGCATGTGCAGGGAAATGCACCCTGGGATGGTAGTGAACCCTCCAGGCCTCCTGGGGCATCCACCTGCTGCCCAGATCACGGGGCCCACATGCCCCCCCCCCCGGGCACGATGGCTGGCCTCCAGGAGCTAGAGTGGCCTCTCTTCACGTGTATCAGGGAGAATATCAGCGGAGTCGAACCACAGCCTCGGTGTTCCCGTGGTGAACGTGTTCACACAGTGAGGAGGGAGGATGATGGTGATGAGGGAGGATGATGAAGGGTGGTGAGGGAGGAGGATGATGGTGAGGGAGGATAATGAGGGGAGATACTATAGGATAATGAATGACAATGACGGATGATAATGAGGTGTGAAGGAGAATAATGAGAGACGGTGAGGAAGCCAAGTGATGGTGATCGGTGATCTTTGATGACAATGACGGAGAATAATGAGATAAGGTGGGGGCGTGGTGGGGGGGTGAGGGGGGGCGAAGGTGAAGGGTGGGTCTGGGTGGGTCTGGGTGGGTCTGGGTGGATCTGAGTGGATCTGGGTGGGTCTGGGTGGGTCTGGGTGGATCTGGGTGGGTCTGGGTGGATCTGGCTGGGTCTGGGTGGGTCTGGGTGGATCTGGGTGGGTCTGGGTGGATCTGGCTGGGTCTGGGTGGATCTGGTGGGTCTGGGTGGATCTGGGTGGGTCTGGGTGGATCTGGCTGGGTCTGGGGCTCACTGTTCACGCTCCACAATAGTAACTACCTATTGATTTTGTCCAGCGTTGGGATATAAGGGTCTTGAGTTGCTCGTACCCCCCCCCCCCCTCCCTTATCTCACGTGCAACCAGGCTGTGGTGGATGTGTGCGGAGTCTGCGGGCCGCTCCAAGCAACAGCCTAACTGATCACCTATGTCACCAAGACCAGGCTTAGGGAGTAAAATAACTCTTGAAATTGACTACAGGTAAAAATTTTTGCTCCATCTATCTTCTCCTCCACACACTCTCCATCTCTCCTCCTCCCTCGTCATTGTTGGAGTCGTCGGCCATTATTGCCAAACCGTTTGGGCAGGTTTTGAGGGCGCGCCTTGCCGTAATTACCCCACTAATTACATTAATTAGGATTTGCATTTCATATGTGTTGGACGGGGAGGGGGTGAGGGGGGGGGGGCCGTGAGCTTGTGTCAGGACTCTTGGTGGGGGCTGGCTGTCTGGCTGGCTGGCTGGCTGTCTGGCTGGCTGGCTGGCTGTCTGGCTGGCTGGCTGGCTGGCTGTCTGGCTGGCTGTCTGGCTCACTGGCTCGCTGACTGTCTGGCACACACACACGCTGTCCAAAGGGACCAAAGAGCCAAAGCTCAACCCCCGCAAGCAACTAGGTGAGTACACAACACACCCGTGTGTGTGTGTGTGTGTATGTGTGTATGTGTGTATGTGTGTGTGTGTGTGTGTGTGTGTGTGTGTGTGTGTGTGTGTGTGTGTATGTATATATGTAAGCGCGCGGTTTTCTTAATTACCAATTACGGTCGGTATTGCCTTGTTAGCCAAGGTGCGACTCAGCGGTTCAGAGTGAGCGAGAACCTGCCCAATACACTCCTGTACCGTAACCGGTCTCCAAGACTTTCCTCCAGCTGATGATAAGATTGTCATTAGCGGTAAACTGCTGATTGGATAATGTGCCTCCCCCCCCCCAGGGTGATGAAGGGGGGCGTGTCCCCCCATAGTGGAGGTCTGCATTATAAGAGGACCTTGTTCTCACCTAACTGTGCTTGCGGGATTGAGCTTGGGCTCTTTAGTCCCGCCTCTGAACTATACGAGCTTGGAGACGCCTCATGACATTGACTGTTCCGTGTAAGGAATCTACAGCTATACAGTTACGGAAAGATGTACGGGTTTCGTAACTGAGTAGCTGAGACCTTAGTGAATCCTGGTGCAGATGGTATGATATTGATTGTTAATTGATTGATTAATAGTTTACAGTTCACATTTGTACACTGCAGAATCGAGCTATTAGCTCTTGGACCCCGCCTATCAAACCAATTTATTTTTCCTCTATGAAAATCCAATAATTGAAATTATAATTGAAATCCAGTTCCATTAACCCTGTGAGGCAGGACCTGCCATCCCTGAACCCATGTTGATGCTGTGTTACAAAGTTCCTTCGCTCCAGATGCTCCACTACCTTTCTTCGCACAATCTTCTCCATCAGCTTGCATGGTATGCAGGTTAGGGACACTGGCCTGTAGTTCAGTGCCTCCTGTCTATCCTCCTTCTTGTATATGGGGAATGCCGTCTTCTAAATTTTTGACAGTTCACCTGTTACCAGTGATGTGCTATACACCATGGAGTGTGCGTGCGTGCGTGTGTGCGTGTGAGAGGGGCCAACAGTGCCGCTGCCAAAACGTTGACAACAAGAACACTGTTGCAGGAATGGTGATTGAGAAAACGTTGGGTCATGTTCGATATGGGCGTGACGGCCGCGGCGTTGGCGTCTCCTTCGTGTTAGCGGGGGGGGGGGGGGGCGGGGCGGGGCGGGGCGGCGTGGCGTGGGGCCCTAAGGGAGTCGCTGCACTTTTCACGCTCGTGTACAAACGGCGACCATTCAGGACCTTTACCTTGACACTCTTAACTCTTTCATCAGCCGTGTGTGTGTGTGTGGTGTGTGTGTGTGTGTGTGTGTGTGTGTGTGTGTGGGTGGGTGTGGGTGTGTGGGTGTGTGTGTGTGTGTGTCCCTTCTTGTATACCTGCAGAGAGTTTGGGGAGGTTTTCTACTCCCCAAAGGGGAGGGGGGGATATATATCGGGACAACATTAGCAGTCTTCCAAATTTGTGGCAGTTCCCCCGTTACCAGTAACGTGTTATATAAACCATTAAGAGTCAGACTAACATGATATGTATTGATTCTCTCACCAGTAAGAGTGGCAACCAGAGTGCTTCTGTTCCTTCGTGTAGTTTCCATGGTGATATTCCGGCCCGGCCAACTGCCTTTGTCTCATCTAACTCAAGCGCATGCTTCCTTACCTCCTGGAGCATACCGGAAGACGGTTCAGGAAGGCCACGTCCCAGTTATCACAGTAGAATAACAACATACTCGAGCGAAAGATAAGGAAGGAAATGCAGAATAGTGAGGAGTAGAGGTGCCATAGGCACAATCAGAGAACACTTGTCTGAACATCAGAGGTCCAGTGAGGAGTAGAGGTGCCATAGGCACAATCAGAGAACACTGAACATCAAAGGTCCAGTGAGGAGTAGAGGTGCCATAGGCACAATCGGAGAACACTGTCTGAACATCAGAGGTCCAGTGAGGAGTAGAGGTGCCATAGGCACAATCAGAGAACACTGTCTGAACATCAGAGGTCCAGTGAAGAGTAGAGGTGCCATAGGCACAATCAGAGAACACTGTCTGAACATCAGAAGTCCACGGCTGTTCAACACCCTCCCAGCAAGCATTAGAAATATTGCTGGAACAAAGGTGGATGTATTCAAGAGGCACTTTGATAAGTTCTTGCAAGAAGTGCCGGACCAACCAGACTGTGGTGGGTATGTGGGCCTGCGGGCCGCTCCAAGCAACAGCCTGGTGGACCAGGTAAACAATAAATAGTTATCACAAGTCAATCGTGGCCTTAGGCCGGGCTCGGGGAGTAAAGTGACAGATGGGTCTCTCAGGGCATAGGAGAGCCTCACCAGGTGGGCGGGCGTGTGGGCGGCTGGCAGAGTGCCCAGGCCGGTACTCACAGGTGCCCCTGGGCATGAAGGAGGGGCAGGAGGTCCCGCCAGTCTTCCCCCTGATGACCGGCTGTTATTATACCATAAGTAATGGCTCCTGCCCCCTCTCTCAGGGTCATTGGCCGCCCTGCACGGTGTCTCCCCCCGCCCTCATGTGGGTGGGGGGGGGTGCCTCATGCAGGGGTGTGGGGGGGGGCTGCCTCATGCAGGTGTGTGTGGGGGGGGGGGGGTGCCTCATGCAGGCGTGTGTGGGGTGCCTCATGCAGGCGTGTGGGGGTGGGTGCCTCATGCAGGCGTGTGGGGGTGGGGGAGGGGTGCTGCCTTATGCTGCCGTTCGTATCCCGCTCAACATTTTTGTGGTAAATTACACACAGAGGGCCGACGGAGCTCCGGATGTTTGGAGTACTCAATCCCCCAGCTCCTGCAGGTCATTCCATTTACTCATTATCTTTACGCTAAAGAAAAGCCTTTCAATACCCCGTATGACACATCTCAGCCCAAGCCTCCATCCGGGCCCTCTTGTTCTGTTGTTGCTCATTGTAAACTTTTCCCGTTTCCAGGAAATTCCAGGAAATTTCCGTTGAAAAATGTTTCCTGACAATTCCTCTAAGTATTTTATACGTCCCAATCACGTCCCCTCCTCTCTCCCTCCTCATTTGTAACGTCGTCAGGTTTAGTTCTTTCAGTCTTTCTTCGTACCTTATCCCTCGCAGCTCTGGGTCGAGTCTCGTTCCAAACTAGTTTCCCTTCATTATATATACGCCTTTCGGACTCCTGGCTCTTGATCCCGTTTCCATCACTTTACACTTTCTGGGGTTGAAATCTATCAGCCATTTCTCGGACCAGCTCTGCAATCTGTCAAGTCATCCTGGAGAATCGTACAATCCTCATCAGTCTCAATCCTCCTCCTCCTCCTCGTGTGTGTGTGTACTCACCTAGTTGTGCCTGCTTCTTGGTCCCGCCTCCCAACCGTCAACCAACTGGTGTACCAGTAGGCTCAGGAATCTGTACACCAGTTGACTGACGGTTGGGGTGCAGGACAAAAGAGCCAGAGCTCAACCCCGGCAAGAACAACTACGTGAACACACACACACCCACAAAGGGTGATCGTGTGGACAGGGAAATCATGCCTAACAAACCTTTTGGAATTCTATGATAATGTAACACGGGGGGGGGGGGTTCTCGAAGGTTTTATTCTTCCCCTTTCTCTCTGCCCGTATTCTAACTTTTGTTCTCTCTCTAAGGGACCCCAAAACTTTCACTTTTAGCCGACCCCACGCCACGTGGTCTTAAGACGATTGACCGACTTAAGATTCTACAACCCGTATGACGTGAACTAGACTTCTAGCAAAGTTCTAGTATCGCCTTCGCCGCCACCACCAGACCAGTACCACTGAGCAATGATCGAGGTCTGGATCGATCATGCTAATCAATCAACCTTGGGGCTTGATCCCCACTAGTAACATATAACTAGGATCTTAAGTGTGGAATTAATTAAAAATCGACGGAAATGATGAATTCCGATTCAGTGTTAGAATCGGAGCCTAACTCAACTCGGCCTCGCCGGCTACCCACGTGGTACGGACCAATTCACATAAATATACCACACAATGGAAATCAATAAAAAATGACAAATTATTAACTAATTAATTTATTCAAAAACTAAAACAAAATCTAAGAAATCAGATCACTCCCTAAACTGAACACGCCCTGACTTTACATTTGACGGCAATGAGTTGACCTATTCCCTATAACAACTCTTACAGCAAATTTGCCTTCTATAGACCAGCTAGATGTTCATGCTAAGGTCTTGAAGAGGTGGAGTGGGCACCTCCCCTGTGCTGCTCCGGAAACCACACTGTGCTTCCCATATGCTTCTCTACCCAGAAGCCCAGAGCATTGTATTGTTGCGCCTAGTATCTAAGTTACTTGCAAGGCTTAAGTTTAACAATTAACCTCTGTTGCACTGAATGATCCAGATTGGTTGAATTATTTTAACTGAAGTTAAATTACACAAGCATCTTAAGGAAGAGCCATTCCTGATCACAAAATGGCTATTTGACCTTTGAGAATTACTGAATGTGGAACCTCTGCTGACCTGTGACCGCCAGGTCACTGAGGTCACTCCGCGCTACAGCCTAGTCCTGGCTCGTAACGTCACTGATGGTGACTTAATTCATTCTCCTAATAATTAGAATACTCTTGATATTATAACCAGTAATATTATACGATACAATTTTAATACAAAATGAATGAAGGCTAATTTCTCTAAATAAGTGAATACTATAGAATGATTCATTATACGAAACTGAACAAAGGCGCCAGGTATTTTCACCGTCAATCCCCCCCAGGGAATACTCACGGGTCACCACGTGGATCCAGCTTCCCATTCTCCCATGTGTAGATAAAGCATTCTGGATAATTCTTACAACAAACCTAGTTTGTTACAATAAAATAACGAGGATAAAACAGGACAGAGATGGTTGGGCAGACTGTATATTTCTGGACTGCCAAAAAGCCTTTGATACAGTACCGCACATGAGACTGCTCTTCAAACTAGAGAGGCAAGCGGGGGTGGGGGGAAAGGTCCTTGCATGGATAAGGAACTACCTAACAGGAAGGAGCCAAAGAGTTACGGTAAGGGGCGAGAAGTCGGACTGGCGAACAGTAACAAGTGGAGTACCTCAAGGATCTGTGCTGGGACCAATTCTATTTCTAATACATGTTAACGACATGTTTACAGGAGTAGAGTCCTACATGTCGATGTTTGCGGGTGACGCAAAGTTGATGAGAAGAGATGTGACACATGAGGATTTGTAGGATCCTCGAAGAGGACCTGAACAAGTTGCAGAAATGGTCAGAGAAATGGCTACTGGAGTTCAACACGAGCAAATGTCAAGTTATGGAAATGGGACTAGGTGATAGGAGACCAAAGGGACAGTACACAATGAAGGGGAACAGCCTACCTGTGACGACGCGAGAAAGAGACCTGGGCGAGGACGTATCACCTAATCTATCTCCTGAGGCACATATAAATAGGATAACGACAGCAGCGTACTCTACACTGGCAAAAGTTAGAACATCATTCAGAAACCTAAGTAAGGAGGCATTTAGGGCGCTTTACACTGCCTACGTGAGGCCAGTCTTAGAGTATGCCGCCTCATCATGGAGTCCCCATCTGAAGAAGCATATAAGGAAACTGGAAAAGGTTCAGAGGTTTGCAACGAGACTCGTCCCAGAGTTACGAGGGATGGGGTATGAGGAGCGCCTGAAGGAACTGTGCCTTACGACACTTGAAAAAGAAGGGAGAGAGAGGACATGATAGGAACTTATAAAATACTCGGGAATTGACAGAGTGGACATAGACGAAATGTTCACACGGAATATTAACAGAACGAGGGGACATGGGTGGAAGCTGGAAACTCAGATGAGTCACAGAGATGTTAGGAAGTTTTCTTTTAGCGTGAGAGTAGTGGGAAAATGGAATGCACTTAAGGAACAGGTTGTGGAAGCAAATACTATTCATACTTTTAAGATTAGATATGGCAGAGAAATAGGACAGGAGTCATTGTTGTAAACAATCGATGCTGGAAAGGCGGGATCCAAGAGTCGATGCTCGATCCTGCAGACATAAATAGGCGAGTACAAATAGGTGAGTGTACACACACACACACACAAAAGGGTGTAGAATGCGAGGAAGAGTGTGGACACATTCCCGGGGCCTAGCGGCTTGTGTAGGGGTGATCCCTTGTGGTGTTGTGGGGATTAAGGCGCCCTCCTCTCACATACCACATGCCGCCGTTCGTATCCCGCTCAACACTTTTTCTGGAAATTGAAATACGTTTATTTAGGTCTAAATTACACACACACAGGGATGAAGTAGGTCATATTTGAAGAACTTCTAAACCCCCATAACAACATGTAAACATGCTCTGTCAACTACAGAGGTGTACCTGGTTGATGGGGTTCTGGAAGTTCTTCTACTCCCCAAGCCCGGCCCGAGGCCAGGCTTGACTTGTGAGAGCTTGGTCCACCAGGCTGTTGCTTGGAGCGGCCCGCAGGCCCACATACCCACCACAGCCCGGTTGGTCCACCAGGCTGTTGCTTGGAGCGGCCCGCAGGCCCACATACCCACCACAGCCCGGTTGGTTCGGCACTCCTAAATGTGTGAAGTAAAACATGTGTATAGGGCAAGTAACAAAGTCAGTAGACTAACAGATGTTGTCACAGCTCGTATAAGGCTTGGCAACAAGTATCTCTGGCAGTTCGGCTGGTATAGGGATCTAGATGAAGTAAAGTGTAAAGTGTGTGGACAAAGACAGGGACACACACTCGAACACTATATCTTGGATTGTAGTAAAATTGAGCCATTTAGAGATAAATCTAAGCTCACTCTGTATGATATGGCAACCTATCTTATTACCATGGATAAATTACCTGAAATCCTTGCACTGTATCCACATTTCGCTTCCAGTAGATGAACGACATATGAGATTCAGAAACAAGTAGTGTATTGTGAGGACTAATAATAAACAGAAGCTCCCCTATGACTCTGTAATGTCCCCATTGGTCAAACTATTATGTATTAGCGATAAGACCTACCATTAATGTATAATGACTTACAGTAAATCTATAGCTCTTGAAATAGCACTTTCTCTGTAACTAGCTGACATTGTAACTATAAGGTGTGAAGGAGAGATGAAATTGTTAATGTAATAATCTAAGATGAGGTCTGATAAAGACCTTTTGTGCCCTCTGTAATGCTTTTGCGCTACCGCTCACAAGATGGGTATGGGGTGCACAATAAACTAGCCGCCTTCGGCGGCAACAATGAAAAAAAAATCCTTGGAGGAAACAGTCTAGTTTCCTCTTGAAGATGTCCACGGTTGTTCCGGCAATATTTCTTATGCTCGCTGGGAAGACGTTGAACAACCGCGGACCTCTGATGTTTATACAGTGTTCTCTGATTGTGCCTATGGCACCTCTGCTCTTCACTGGTTCTATTCTGCATTTTGTTCCATATCGTTCACTCCAGTACGTTGTTATTTTACTGTGTAGATTTGGGACCTGTCCCTCCAGTATTTTCCATGTGTATATTATTTGGTATCTCTCTCGTCTTCTTTCTAGTGAGTACATTTGGAGAGCTTTGAGACGATCCCAATAATTTAGGTGTTTTATCTCGTCTATGCGTGCCGTATATGTTCTCTGTATTCCCTCTATTTCAGCAATCTCTCCTGCTCTGAAGGGGGAAGTGAGTACTGAGCAGTACTCGAGACGGGACAACACAAGTGACTTGAAGAGTACAACCATTGTGATGGGATCCCTGGATTTGAAAGTTCTCGTAATCCATCCGATCATTTTTCTGGCTGACGCAATATTTGCTTGGTTATGCTCCCTAAACGTTAGGTCGTCAGACATCATTATTCGCAAATCCTTGACAAGCTGTTTTCCTACTATGGGCAGATTTGCACATATGGACACAGCATGTAGAGCAAGACTGTTGCACCCATCGCTAATTCCCCCCACACCTACCCCCACACCCTACCCCAAGCTAGGGGTTGGGTGTGGGGAATTACGAGAAAGTGCCAAGCCATGATGATTACAACACTTGGAAGGGGTCAGGATCAGAATGGGATGGCATTCCTGTGGGGCTGAGGGAGGGGGGGGGGAACATGGCACTCCTGCTGGGGGCTGAGGGAGGGGGACATGGCACTCCTGTGGGGGCTGAGGGAGGGGGGAACATGGCACTTCTGCTGGGGGCTGAGGGAGGGGAACATGGCACTCCTGCTGGGGGCTGAGGGAGGGGGGAACATGGCACTCCTGCTGGGGGCTGAGGGAGGGGGGAACATGGCACTCCTGCTGGGGGCTGAGGAGGGGGGAAGGAGGGTGCTCGAGCCGTTCCTGGAGTGCCATCGTCGTGGCACTCAGGAAACAAGGTAGGATGTTTATCTTGTTAATTGAGGGCCTTTGAACACTCAACAGGTGAAGTAAGCGACCAGCCGCCACCCCTAGTTACCTCACTCGTTCCTAGGATCAGTGCCCACGCGGCCCGGTCTCCGGTACCAAGCCTCCTGGTTGGTGGTCTGGTCAACCAGGCTGTTAGGCACTTCGAGGGTCAGTGTAAACAAAGCAGGCATATATAAACATATGTAGTCATATATGTAGGGCAATATAACACATGTGGCTACACAACACATGTGGCTACACAACACATGTGGCTACACAACACATGTGGCTACACAACACATGTGGCTACACAACACATGTGACGCCAGAAATGTGTGGCCTCCACGACAGAATCGTAGCCATGTTTACACCTTAAACTATGTAAGTTCTGAACAGACAGAAGAACAGAAGTACTAACCACGACCCCCACCCTCGCCCCACCCCCCACCCTCGCCCCACCTCTACCCCCACCACCCCAAGAGTCACCCCACCATGTGAATCCCTCCCCCAAGATTCCCCCACCAACAAGGTAATATCCGTGTCCATCCTGGGAGAGAAACAGAGGCAGGGACCGAAGCTACTCTGTAATCCGTATGCTAAGCGGACCCCAGCGGACCCCAGGGGGACCCCAGCGGGACCCCTAGGGGGACCCCAGCGGGACCCCTAGGGGGACCCTAAGGGGGGACCCTAGGAATCCGTCTTATTTATTAATATCCACCGTCATACCAAACAAAATTACATTCCTTTTTAATAGTGAATTTCGCCATTCATCTTGGCGCGGGGACCATCCTCTCCGAGACCCGCCACAGGAATGGCGCCTCTCAACAGGAGCCGTCCGGGGTCGTGACTGTCAACGGAAGTGCTGGCCACGGCTGGCAGCAGGCACCAGCAGCGGCAGCAAGGCACGGGCGGCCACGGGCGGGACGTGGTAAAGGCAGACAAAAGATGTAGTGTGTGTGTGGTGTGTGTGTGTGTGTGTGTGTGTGTGTGTGTGTGTGTGTGTGTGTGTGTGTGTGTGTGTGTGTGTGTGTGTGGAGAAAATAGAATGATTGGTGAGTGGGTATCCGGCCTCCCATTGTTTTGTCGGCCCCTTGAGGGAGGTGTCGAGCAGCCGCCCCTTGGTGATAGATTACCTGCCCTCCTGGGCCCTCACCTCGCCTTGCTGGGCCCTCACCTCGCCTTGCTGTGGGCCCTCACCTTGCTGTGGGCCCTCACCTTGCTGGGCCCTCACCTCGCCTTGCTGGGCCCTTACCTCGCCTTGCTGGGCCCTTACCTCGCCTTGCTGGGCCCTTACCTCGCCTTGCTGGCCCTTACCTCACCTTGCTGGGCCCTCCCCTCACCTTGCTGGGCCCTTACCTCACCTTGCTGGGCCCTTACCTCACCTTGCTGGGCCCTTACCTCACCTTGCTGGGCCCTCACCTCACCTTGCTGGGCCCTCACCTCACCTTGCTGGGCCCTTACCTCGCCTTGCTGGGCCCTTACCTCACCTTGCTGGGCCCTCACCTCACCTTGCTGGGCCCTTACCTCGCCTTGCTGGGCCCTTACCTCACCTTGCTGGGCCCTCACCTCACCTTGCTGGGCCCTTACCTCGCCTTGCTGGGCCCTTACCTCACCTTGCTGGGCCCTTACCTCGCCTTGCTGGGCCCTCACCTCACCTTGCTGGGCCCTCACCTTGCTGGGCCCTCACCTCACCTTGCTGGGCCCTCACCTTGCTGGGCCCTCACCTTGCTGGGCCCCTCAGCTCACCTTGCTGGGCCCTCACCTCACCTTGCTGGGCCCTCACCTCACCTTGCTGGGCCCTCACCTCACCTTGCTGGGCCCTTACCTCGCCTTGCTGGGCCCTTACCTCACCTTGCTGGGCCCTCACCTCACCTTGCTGGGCCCCTCACCTTGCTGGGCCCTCACCTTGCTGGGCCCTCACCTCACCTTGCTGGGCCCTCACCTTGCTGGGCCCTCACCTTGCTGGGGGCCCTCACCTCACCTTGCTGGGCCCTCACCTCACCTTGCTGGGCCCTCACCTTGCTGGGCCCCTCCAGCCGTACCTCGCAGCTGTTCAAGCCGCCATCTTCCTCCCCAGCCTGTGTTCAGTCAGCCGTGAAAAACCTTTCCTTACTCTCAATGTTCTTAAGTCAATTTCTGGCTGAAATTTTATATTCCAGGGGAAAAAAGGGGGCTTTCTCGCCAGGGGTCAGCGGTCCCCTTCAGGGCGTTCCTCTTCCGGAAACCTGTCCCTCGAGGGTGAACTTGGAGGAAGCTTTTCCCTTGAGGGTGAGCTTGGAGGAAACTTATCCCTCGAGGGTGAGCTTGAAGGAACACCAATGCATTTTCCTAACATTTTCCTGGAATACGAGTGCGCTGTGTCAGGGTGTAGGGAGGTGTATGGTGTCCTACACCCAGCAAGGGAGGTATGAGAGGCAGTTGTAGTAAGAGAGAGGCAGGAGATAGAGCAGAGGATAAACAACAGGAAGTAGAGAGAATACAATAATGTATAAGACAGACAGGCTGGAAATCTAGGCAAGAGATAAGGAGTTACGGGGGATAACGAAATTCGTCTCGTATTCACCCTAAAGTTATACATTATAGATGTTGAATTCCAGGGGTAAGTTGAGAAGCAGTCCCTCCTGGAAAGTGTCTATAGGAGACAGTCCCTCCTGGAAAGTGTCTATAGGAGACAGTCCCTCCTGGAAAGTGTCTATAGGAGACAGTCCCTCCTGGAAAGTGGCTATAGGAGACAGTCCCTCCTGGAAAGTGGCTATAGGAGACAGACCCTCCTGGAAAGTGGCTATAGGAGACGGTCCCTCCTGGAAAGTGGCTATAGGAGACAGACCCTCCTGGAAAGTGGCTATAGGAGACAGTCCCTCCTGAAAAGTGGCTATAGGAGACAGACCCTCCTGGAAAGTGGGTATAGGAGACGGTCCCTCCTGGATAATGGCTATAGGAGACAGTCCCTCCTGGAAAGTGGCTATAGGAGACAGTCCCTCCTGGAAAGTGGCTATAGGAGACAGTCCCTCCTGGAAAGTGGCTATAGGAGACAGACCCTCCTGGAAAGTGGCTATAGGAGACAGTCCCTCCTGGAAAGTGGGTATAGGAGACAGACCCTCCTGGAAAGTGGCTATAGGAGACAGTCCCTCCTGGAAAGTGGCTATAGGAGACAGTCCCTCCTGGAAAGTGGCTATAGGAGACAAACCCTCCTGGAAAGTGGGTATAGGAGACAGACCCTCCTGGAAAGTGGCTATAGGAGACAGTCCCTCCTGGAAAGTGTCTATTTGGAGACAGTCCCTCCTGGAAAGTGGCTATAGGAGACAGACCCTCCTGGAAAGTGGCTATAGGAGACAGTCCCTCCTGGAAAGTGTCTATTTGGAGACAGTCCCTCCTGGAAAGTAGCTATCGGAGACAGTCACTCCTCGAAGCCTGAAGGGGAACTTAGTGCTCACAAACCCCCTCAGGATGGCCGATGAAAAAAGCTGGCGTAGCCGGCATTAGGATGAATTAGAGCGGGTAATCCAGTTTGCGGGTTCTATGCGGCGTGTATTGATTTGGCTGGTTGAGACGGACGGTGTGGGAGAGGCGTGGGAGAGCGGGGGACTGTGGGATGGGAGGGCACACTTATTGTCGAATGGGGGAAGTACTTATGTGTTTACTATTTTTACCTGCAGGATCGAGCTCTTAGCTCTAGGACCCCGCCTTCCTAACCGTCGGTTGTTTGATGTACAGACCATTTTCCAATTATATACTGCATCTCTCTCCACTGCCTCCCCCCCCCCTTTTCTTTTTAACTAAGAATAAGGGTCCATAAGGACTGTCAAATGATATACCTGGTGAAACTGCAAGCAAGAGCTGTAATCCTGTCTCAGCTAAGTTGAAACCTACTCCCACAGGCCCGTTTATTTCATGAGTGTGTTATATGCGCCTTTATTCATTAATAACATTAGGTAACAATGATATAAGGAAGAGGATGANTATACACCCAGGGGTGTGGTGGACCAGTATACACCCAGGGGTGTGGTGACCAGTATACACCCAGGGGTGTGGTGGACCAGTATACACCCAGGGTGTGGTGGACCAGTATACACCCAGGGGGTGTGGTGGACCAGTATACACCCAGGGGTGTGGTGGACCAGTATACACCCAGGGGTGTGGTGGACCAGTATACACCCAGGGGTGTGGTGGACCAGTATACACCCAGGGTGTTGTGGACCAGTATACACCCAGGGTGTGGTGGACCAGTATACACCCAGGGTGTGGTGGACCAGTATACACCCAGGGTGTGGTGGACCAGTATACACCCAGGGGTGTGGTGGACCAGTATACACCCAGGGGTGTGGTGGACCAGTATACACCCAGGGGTGTGGTGGACCAGTATACACCCAGGGTGTGTGGTGGACCAGTATACACCCAGGGTTGGTGGACCAGTATACACCCAGGGGTGTGGTGGACCAGTATACACCCAGGGGTGTGGTGGACCAGTATACACCCAGGGTGTGTGGACCAGTATACACCCAGGGTGTGTAGTGGACCAGTATACACCCAGGGTGTGGTGGACCAGTATACACCCAGGGGTGTAGTAGGACCAGTATACACCCAGGGGTGTATAGACCAGTATACACCCAGGGGTGTGGTGGACCAGTATACACCCAGGGGTGTGGTGGACCAGTATACACCAGGGGTGTGTGGGACCAGTATACACCCAGGGTGTGTGGAGACCAGTATACACCCAGGGTGTGTAGTACCAGTATACACCCAGGGGTGTGGTGGACCAGTAGATCACCCAGGGGTGTGTAGACCAGTATACACCCAGGGTGTGGTGGACCAGTATACACCCAGGGGTGTAGTAACCAGTATACACCCAGGGGTGTGTGGACCATATACACCCAGGGTGTGGTGGACCAGTATACACCCAGGGGTGGTGGACCAGTATACACCCAGGGTGTAGTGGACCAGTATACACCCAGGGTGTGGTGACCAGTATACACCCAGGGGTGTGTGGACCAGTATACACCCAGGGGTGTAGTAGACCAGTATACACCCAGGGGTGTGGTGGACCAGTATACACCCAGGGTGTGGTGACCAGTATACACCCAGGGGTGTGGTGGACCAGTACACCCCAGGGTGTGGTGGACCAGTATACACCCAGGGGTGTGGTGGACCAGTATACACCCAGGGGTGTGGTGACCAGTATACACCCAGGGGTGTGTGGACCAGTATACACCCAGGGTGTAGTAGACCAGTATACACCCAGGGGTGTGGTGGACCAGTATACACCCAGGGGTGTGGTGGACCAGTATACACCCAGGGGTGTGGTGGACCAGTATACACCCAGGGGTGTAGTGGACCAGTATACACCCAGGGGTGTGGTGGACCAGTATACACCCAGGGGTGTGGTGGACCAGTATACACCCAGGGGTATGGTGGACCAGTATACACCCAGGGGTGTAGTAGACCAGTATACACCCAGGGGTGTAGTAGACCAGTATACACCCAGGGGTGTAGTAGACCAGTATACACCCAGGGGTGTAGTAGACCAGTATACACCCAGGGGTGTAGTAGACCAGTATACACCCAGGGGTGTAGTGGACCAGTATACACCCAGGGGTGTAGTGGACCAGTATACACCCAGGGGTGTAGTGGACCAGTATACACCCAGGGGTGTAGTGGACCAGTATACACCCAGGGGTGTAGTGGACCAGTATACACCAGGGGTGTAGTGGACCAGTATACACCAGGGGTGTAGTGGACCAGTATACACCCAGGGGTGTAGTGGACCAGTATACACCCAGGGGTGTAGTGGACCAGTATACACCCAGGGGTGTAGTGGACCAGTATACACCCAGGGGTGTAGTGAACCAGTATACACCCAGGGGTGTAGTGGACCAGTATACACCCAGGGGTGTAGTAGACCAGTATACACCCAGGGGTGTAGTAGACCAGTATACACCCAGGGGTGTAGTGCACCAGTATACACCCAGGGGTGTAGTAGACCAGTATACACCCAGGGGTGTAGTGCACCAGTATACACCCAGGGGTGTAGTGCACCAGTATACACCCAGGGGTGTGGTGGACCAGTATACACCCAGGGGTGTAGTGCACCAGTATACACCCAGGGGTGTAGTGGACCAGTATACACCCAGGGGTGTAGTAGACCAGTATACACCCAGGGGTGTGGTGGACCAGTATACACCCAGGGGTGCAGTAGACCAGTATACACCCAGGGGTGTAGTAGACCAGTATACACCCAGGGGTGTAGTGCACCAGTATACACCCAGGGGTGCAGTAGACCAGTATACACCCAGGGGTGTAATCACACTTTACACCTCGTTACTGGAGATGAGGGAAATGATTATAGTGTGGGGGGGGGGGGGGGGGGGGTCAGGTCCAATCTCAAGTCGTGGTAATCTGTCCTCACCGCCAGTCCACTCAGCTGCCGAGATCAGCTGGGGGTGAGCAGCTGCATAAGGTGTGCGTGCAACACAGCCTCTAAGTATATGCAAGAGAACAAGATGCAAACTGGAAGGCCGTTGGTGTTCTTGAGCAGCAGAACAGCTCGAACGTTCGACTCTATGGCAAGGTTGACGAGGAAGGCTATATAGAGCTTGCTGAAGCCTGTGGAGCCACGTGCATATGTGGGCCTGAGAGCCGCTGCAAGCAACAGCCTGGTGGACCAAGTTATCACAAATCGAGCCTGGCCTCGGGCCGGGCCTGGGTGAGGAGTAGAAGAACTCCCAGAACCCCATCAAGCACAGCAATAGATACGATAGAGCAACCGTAAGAGAAACAAGATCCCACAATCTCTCAAGCACACGCCTTAAACCGCTGCACCACGATATGCCACACACACGTTGCATGTGCAGGGAAATGCAACCTGGGATGGTAGTGAACCCTCCAGGCCTTCTGAGGCATCCACCTGCTGCCCAGATCACGGGGCCCACATGCCCCCCCCCCCGGGCACGATGGCTGGCCTCCAGGAGCTAGAGTGACGCCTCTCTTCACGTGTATCAGGGAGAATATCAGCGGGAGTCGAACCACAGCCTCGGTGTTCCCGTGGTGAACGTGTTCACACAGTGAGGAGGGAGGATGATGGTGATGAGGGAGGATGATGAAGGGTGGTGAGGGAGGATGATGATGGTGAGGGAGGATAATGAGGGGAGATACTATAGGATAATGAATGACAATGACGGATGATAATGAGGTGTGAAGGAGAATAATGAGAGACGGTGAGGAAGCCAAGTGATGGTGATCGGTGATCTTTGATGACAATGACGGAGAATAATGAGAAAAGGTGAGGGCGTGGTGGGGGGATGAGGGGGGGCGAAGGTGAAGGGTGGATCTGGGTGGGTCTGGGTGGATCTGGGTGGGTCTGGGTGGATCTGGGTGGGTCTGGGTGGATCTGGGTGGGTCTGGGTGGATCTGGGTGGGTCTGGGTGGATCTGGGTGGATCTGGCTGGGTCTGGGTGGATCTGGGTGGGTCTGGGTGGATCTGGGTGGGTCTGGGTGGATCTGGGTGGATCTGGGTGGGTCTGGGTGGGTCTGGGTGGATCTGGCTGGGTCTGGCTGGGTCTGGGTGGGTCTGGGTGGATCTGGGTGGGTCTGGGTGGATCTGGCTGGGTCTGGGTGGGTCTGGGGCTCACTGTTCACGCTCCACAATAGTAACTACCTATTGATTTTGTCCCAGCGTTGGGATATAAGGGTCTTGAGTTGCTCGTACCCCCCCCCCCCCTCCCTTATCTCACGTGCAACCAGGCTGTGGTGGATGTGTGCGGAGTCTGCGGGCCGCTCCAAGCAACAGCCTAACTGATCACCTATGTCACCAAGACCAGGCTTAGGGAGTAAAATAACTCTTGAAATTGACTACAGGTAAAAATTTCCCTCCATCTATCTTCTCCTCCACACACTCTCCATCTCTCCTCCTCCCTCGTCATTGTTGGAGGTCGTCTGCCATTATTGCCAAACCGTTTGGGCAGGTTTTGAGGGCGCGCCTTGCCGTAATTACCCCACTAATTACATTAATTAGGATTTGCATTTCATATGTGTTGGACAGGGAGGGGGTGAGGGGGGGGGCCGTGAGCTTGTGTCAGGACTCTTGGTGGGGGCTGGCTGTCTGGCTGGCTGGCTGTCTGGCTGGCTGGCTGGCTGGCTGGCTGTCTGGCTGGCTGGCTGGCTGTCTGGCTGTCTGGCTGGCTGGCTGTCTGGCTGGCTGGCTGGCTGTCTGGCTGGCTGTCTGGCTGGCTGGCTGTCTGGCTGGCTGGCTGGCTGTCTGGCTGGCTGGCTGTCTGGCTGGCTGTCTGGCTGGCTGGCTGTCTGGCTGGCTGGCTGGCTGGCTGTCTGGCTGGCTGGCTGTCTGGCTGGCTGGCTGGCTGGCTGGCTGGCTGGCTGGCTGGCTGGCTGTCTGGCTGGCTGGCTGGCTGTCTGGCTGGCTGTCTGGCTGGCTGGCTGGCTGGCTGGCTGGCTGGCTGGCTGTCTGGCTGGCTGGCTGGCTGGCTGGCTGGCTGGCTGGCTGGCTGGCTGTCTGACTGTCTGACTGGCTGTCTGGCTCACTGGCTCGCTGACTGTCTGGCACACGCACACGCTGTCCAAAGGGACCAAAGAGCCAAAGCTCAACCCCCGCAAGCAACTAGGTGAGTACACACACACACCCGTGTGTGTGTGTGTGTGTGTGTGTGTGTGTGTGTGTGGTGTGTGTGTGTGTGTGTGTGTGTGTGTGTGTGTGTGTGTGTATTATATGTAAGCGCGCGGTTTTCTTAATTTACCAATTACGGTCGGTATTGCCTTGTTAGCCAGGTGCGACTCAGCGGTTCAGAGTGAGCGAGAACCTGCCCAATACACTCCTGTACCGTAAACCGGTCTCCAAGACTTTCCTCCAGCTGATGATAAGATTGTCATTAGCGGTAAACTGCTGATTGGATAATGTGCCTCCCCCCCCCCCCCCAGGGTGATGAAGGGGGGCGTGTCCCCCCATAGTGGAGGTCTGCATTATAAGAGGACCTTGTTCTCACCTAACTGTGCTTGCGGGATTGAGCTTGGGCTCTTTAGTCCCGTACTAAATACGAGCTTGGAGACGCCTCATGACATTGACTGTTCCGTGTAAGGAATCTACAGCTATACAGTTACGGAAAGATGTACGGGTTTCGTAACTGAGTAGCTGAGACCTTAGTGAATCCTGGTGCAGATGGTATGATATTGATTGTTAATTGATTGATTAATAGTTTACAGTTCACATTTGTACACTGCAGAATCGAGCTATTAGCTCTTGGACCCCGCCTATCAAACCAATTTATTTTTCCTCTATGGAAAATCCAATAATTGAAATTATAATTGAAATCCAGTTCCATTAACCCTGTGAGGCAGGACCTGCCATCCCTGAACCCATGTTGATGCTGTGTTACAAAGTTCCTTCGCTCCAGGTGCTCCACTAGCTTTCTTCGCACAATCTTCTCCATCAGCTTGCATGGTATGCAGGTTAGGGACACTGGCCTGTAGTTCAGTGCCTCCTGTCTATCCTCCTTCTTGTATATCGGGAATGCCGTCTTGTAAATTTTTGGCAGTTCACCTGTTACCAGTGATGTGCTATACACCATGGAGTGTGCGTGCGTGCGTGCGTGTGTGTGCGTGTGAGAGGGGCCAACAGTGCCGCTGCCAAAACGTTGACAACAAGAACACTGTTGCAGGAATGGTGATTGAGAAAACGTTGGGTCATGTTCGATATGGGCGTGACGGCCGCGGCGTTGGGCGTCTCCTTCGTGTTAGCGGGGGGGGGGGGGAGTAGAGAGGGGCGGGGCGGGGTAGAGAGGGGCGGGGCGGGGCGGCGTGGCGTGGGGCCCTAAGGGAGTCGCTGCACTTTTCAGGCTCGTGTACAAACGGCGACCATTCAGGACCTTTACCTTGACACTCTTAACTCTTTCATCAGCCGTGTGTGTGTGTGGTGTGTGTGTGTGTGTGTGTGTGTGTGTGTGGTGTGTGTGTGTGTCCCTTCTTGTATACCAGCAGAGAGTTTGGGGAGGTTTTCTACTCCCCGAAGGGGAGGGGGGGATATATATCGGGACAACATTAGCAGTCTTCCAAATTTGTGGCAGTTCCCCGTTACCAGTAACGTGTTATATAAACCATTAAGAGTCAGACTAACATGATATGTATTGATTCTCTCAGCAGTAAGAGTGGCAACCAGAGTGCTTCTGTTCCTTCGTGTAGTTTCCATGGTGATATTCCGGCCCGGCCAACTGCCTTTGTCTCATCTAACTCAAGCGCATGCTTCCTTACCTCCTGGAGCATACCGGAAGACGGTTCAGGAAGGCCACGTTCCAGTTATCACAGTAGAATAACAACATACTCGAGCGAAAGATAAGGAAGGAAATGCAGAATAGTGAGGAGTAGAGGTGCCATAGGCACAATCAGAGAACACTGTCTGAACATCAGAGGTCCAGTGAGGAGTAGAGGTGCCATAGGCACAATCAGAGAACACTTGTCTGAACATCAGAGGTCCAGTGAAGAGTAGAGGTGCCATAGGCACAATCAGAGAACACTGAACATCAAAGGTCCAGTGAGGAGTAGAGGTGCCATAGGCACAATCAGAGAACACTGAACATCAAAGGTC
>WNGS01169497.1:146333-160674 GCA_020271785.1 Procambarus virginalis
TTACGTCTCTGAAGGCGGGCAGGAGCAGAGAAGACATGATCGCAATATATAAAATACTCACTGGAGGAGACGAAGGTAGACAAGGCGAAATAATGCCATAGGAGCACACAAAGAATGAACGTTGAAGAGAAGTGGAGGGTACCTTGAGGTGCTTCGGGGCTTAGCGTCCCTGCGGCCGGTCTCCGACCAGGCGGTTGATCAGGTAGGTGGACTGACCAGTGGGAGAAACAGGGGGGGGGGGGGGAAATAGGAGGACTTAGAGGGGGGGAGCCATGATAGGGGAGGCAGCAGCCCCCCGTCATGTTGAACCAGTAATAGGAGCCTGGAACCCCATTATTGCACACACACACACACACACACACACACACTAATACCATTAGTGTCTCCCGACCACACCCTGCACCCCCCCCCCCTCCCTCCCCCCATAACATGTACCGCCACACCACCTATATATATATAGTTGCACGTTAGCTCTACATACTTGCAAGTACCAGTAGCGAGAGCACTCAGCGTAATATGGAGAAAGAGCCTGGATAAAGGGGAGATACCAGCAGCACTTAAATCTGCAGATATAGCTCCGTTGCACAAGGGGGGGGGGGAGTAAAGCCTTGTACAAAAAATTATAGGCAGTTGCACTAACATCACACATAATAAAGGTGTTTGAAAGAGTGATTAGGAATCAAATTTCTAGTTGTATGGAAAACAATGAATTGCACAACCCAGGACAACATGGATTTAGAGCGGGAAGATCCTGTCTGTCACAGTTACTCAACCACTATGACAAAATCACAGAAGCTCTAGAATAAAAGCAAAATGCAGATGTGTATACACAGACTTTGCAAAGGCATTCGACAAATGTGATCATGAGGAGATAGCCTATAACGTGAGGTCAATAAGAATAATGGAGAATGTGGAGGAAAACTGACTTGTGGGATTTATATATTCATTAGTTTATATAATATATAATAATTTATATAGTGATTTATTTCTTTACGTAAATATATTTCGTTTGCGGACTGTATAATGTTTAAATTCCCACAAATCACTTGTTACACATTTTGTGTGGTTTATGGTTTATATGTTTATATATGGGCTGTCAATCACAATTATTGATTAGTAGACATTCACTACAGTATGTTATACATGCCAGTCGGTACTCCTCTTGAGGGTGACATCTTGTGGGTGACATCTTGTGGGTGACATCTTGTGGGTGACATCTTGAGGGTGACATCTTGTGGGTGACATCTTGAGGGGACATCTTGTGGGTGACATCTTGTGGGTGACATCTTGTGAGTGACATCTTGAGGGTGACATCTTGTGGGTGACATCTTGTGGGTGACATCTTGTGGGTGGCATCTTGTGGGTGGCATCTTGTGGGTGACATCTTGAGGGTGACATCTTGTGGGTGGCATCTTGTGGGTGACATCTTGTGGGTGACATCTTGAGGGTGACATCTTGTGGGTGACATCTTGAGGGTGACATCTGTGGGTGACATCTTGTGGTGACATCTTGTGGGTGACATCTTGTGGTGACATCTTGGGGTGACATCTTGTGGGTGACATCTTGTGGGTGGCATCTTGTGAGTGACATCTTGAGGGTGACATCTTGTGGGTGACATCTTGTGGGTGACATCTTGTGGGTGGCATCTTGTGGGTGGCATCTTGTGGGTGACATCTTGAGGGTGACATCTTGAGGTGACATCTTGAGGGTGACATCTTGAGGGTGACATCTTGAGGGTGACATCTTGAGGGTGACATCTTGAGGGTGACATCTTGAGGGTGACATCTTGTGGGTGACATCTTGTGGGTGACATCTTGTGGGTGACATCTTGTGAGTGACATCTTGAGGGTGACATCTTGAGGGTGACATCTTGTGGGTGACATCTTGTGAGTGACATCTTGTGGGTGACATCTTGAGGGTGACATCTTGAGGGTGACATCTTGTGGGTGACATCTTGTGAGTGACATCTTGTGGGTGACATCTTGTGGGTGACATCTTGTGAGTGACATCTTGTGGGTGACATCTTGAGGGTGACATCTTGAGGGTGACATCTTGTGGGTGACATCTTGTGAGTGACATCTTGTGGGTGACATCTTGTGAGTGACATCTTGTGGGTGACTTCACTACATGTACTAGTTGCTAGGTAATTGTTAATTCTTCCTTCCCCTTCAATTACACCTGTCATAGGGCGCACACACAATAGTATAGTAGTAACCTAAATATAGCAGCTACATCAGAAATATAGCATATTTAAATATAGAAATATAGTATATTGAATAAGAGTCTCATAATATTTACCCCGTTGGGCGGCTCGCTGCGTGTCCTGGCTGGAATTCCTAAATCTAATTATTACTGACCAACAACACGCTAGACAGAACTGGAATCGGAATGACCACCTCTTCCCTTAATGGTAGACAGACGAGTGTGTTGATAATGGAAGCACTTTGCATCCCAAGAGCACTTTTGTGTGGAGCTTGAAGTGAGCTACACACCAGAGACTGTTGGGCTAACTTTAATATTGGCGACTACTGGCTCTCCTCCCACTCACATCCGGCCGTCAAGATGTGGAAAGAGGGGCCTATATTTAATCTATTTTAGTAGTGATAATTATGTTGAGTTCAAGGGAGTTGAACCATGGCTGCAGTTTGTTCACCTGCAGCCATAATGTTAAGTTCTTCTCCAGTGAACAGAGACAAAGTGCTTATTTCCTGTAACTACCACCAATTTGTTCATATCAGCTACTTGACCTCAGCTACTTGACCTCGGCTACTTGACCTCAGCTACTTGACAAGGTTTTCAGTGGTTCAGTCTTCTCGCGAATCTGTTTAATGCATCAAAAAAAATTAGGATTTGTTTTCGCTTGACTAGTACGTTCCTTTTTTGTCTTTGTAAATTTCTCATAATGGCTTTTTCTCTTCCTATTTCATTTTTAACACTTATGGGAGCATTAAACAGGGGTCTGGACCTCTTGTAGAAAGTTTTAGGAAAATCCCCCATAGACAGATAAGAGCTCTGGGATGTCAGCGACTATTAGAAATATTGCTGGAACAACCGTGGACATCTTTAAGAGGGAACTAGATAGTTTCCTCCAAGGAGTGCCGGACCAACCGGGCTGTGGTGGGTATGTGGGCCTGCGGGCCGCTCCAAGCAACAGCCTGGTGGACCAAACTCTCACAAGTCGCGCCTGGCCTCGGGCCGGGCTTGGGGAGTAGAACAACTCCCAGAACCCCATCAAGCAGGTATCAGATAGACCCTGAAGATGATGGCATATGGGTTCCAGGAGGACTACACCAAACGGCCTACACAAGGCTGACCAACACTTGACGAGTGTGGTAGTAGGTGATGGCGCGACCTAGAGAGTGGCTGGCTCACACACACACATTATAATGTGTCGGGAAAAGAATGCAGACAATGAGTCACAATAACGGGGCTGAAGATATATGATGAGCAAACCACTCATCATCACAAGCCCCAACCACTTGGGGTCGACGGTAGAGCGACGGTCTCGCTTCATGCAGGTCGGAGTTCAATCCCCGACCGTCCACAAATGGTTGGGGTACCATTCCTTCTCCACCGTCCCATCCCAAATCCTTATCCTGACCCCTTCCCAGTGCTATATAGTCGTAATGGCTTGGCGCTTTCCCCCTGATAGTTCCCTTTCCCTTCCTGCTCACAAGATGGGGAGACGACGACGGTCCGCCCTGGACCACCAGCAAGTCTTGTGTAAGGATACGAGCTGGAAAGAATATTTTCTAACATAATGCGATTAAAAAATATATATTAGTTGCGTGTGCAGTGAGCTGTTTTGGTTGGCAATTAGTGCGGCCTCTGATCGTGAAGTCGGAAGGGAAATATAAATTGCCCTCATCAATGAGGGGGGAGGGGGGGGGAAGAGCAGCATCAGTATTCTGGTCTCCTGTGTCGGGCCAGGCTCCTTCCCCCCCCCCCCCCACAGTATACCAGGACTCGTTAACGCCTCTTCCTCATCTAACTATGAGTGGGGGGGGGAACCACTCCTTTTTAACCTGTTAGTTGGGGGGGGGATAATCCCCCTCCCCCCTTCTCTCTGTCACACAGGTTACCTTGAGGTGTTTTCGGAGCTTAGCGTCCCCGCGGCCCGGTCCCCGACCAGGTCTCCTGGTTGCTGGACTGGTCAACCAGGCTGTTGGACGCGGCTGCTCGCAGCCTGACGTGTGAGTCACAGCCTGGTTGATCAGGTATCCTTTGGATGTGTTTGTCTAGTTCTCTCTTGAACACTTTGAGGGGTCGGCCAGTTATGTCCCTTATGTGTAGTGGAGCGTGTTGAACAGTCTCGGGCCTCTGATGTTGATAGTTCTCTCTTGAACACTGTGAGGGGTCGGCCAGTTATGTCCCTTATGTGTAGTGGAAGCGTGTTGAACAGTCTCGGGCCTCTGATGTTGATAGTTCTCTCTTGAACACTGTGAGGGGTCGGCCAGTTATGTCCCTTATGTGTAGTGGAAGCGTGTTGAACAGTCTCGGGCCTCTGATGTTGATAGTTCTCTCTTGAACACTGTGAGGGGCGGCCAGTTATGTCCCTTATGTGTAGTGGAAGCGTGTTGAACAGTCTCGGGCCTCTGATGTTGATAGTTCTCTCTTGAACACTGTGAGGGGTCGGCCAGTTATGTCCCTTATGTGTAGTGGAAGCGTGTTGAACAGTCTCGGGCCTCTGATGTTGATAGTTCTCTCTTGAACACTGTGAGGGGTCGGCCAGTTATGTCCCGATGGAGATCAATGGAGGCCAATGTCCCAATGGAGATCAATGTCCCAATGGAGATCATTGGAGACCAATGACCTTCACAACCCAGGCCAACATGGATTTCGAGCGGGAAGATCGTGCCTCTCACAGCTACTTGAGCACTACGACAAAGTCACTGAGGCATTAGAAGAAAAACAGAATGCTGATGTGATATACACGGACTTCGCAAAGGCTTTCGATAAATGTGACCATGGCGTGATAGCACACAAAATGAAGTCAATGGGAATAACTGGTAAAGTAGGATGCTGGATACTCAGTTTTCTGTCAACAGGACTCAGCGAGTAACGGTCAACCATATAAAATCTAGTCCAAGTGCAGTTAAAAGCTCTGTACCTCAGGGTACAGTCCTTGCACCACTGCTTTTCCTTATTCTCATATCAGATATAGACAAAAATACAAGTCACAGCTTCGTATCATCCTTTGCAGATGACACAAAAATCAGTATGAAAATTACCTCGGCTGAAGACGTTGAAAACTTCAAGCTGATATTAATAAAGTTTTCGACTGGGCATCAGAAAATAACATGATGTTAACAATGATAAATTCCAGGTACTCAGGTACGGTAAAAATGAGGACCTTAAACATAATACAAAGTACAAAACACAATCAAATGTACCCATAGTAGGAAAACAGCATGTAAAGGATTTGGGAATAATATTGTCTGACGACCTAACATTTAAGGAGCATAACCAAGCAAATATTGCGACAGCCAGAAAAATGATAGGATGGATTACGAGAACTTTCAAATCCAGGGATCCCATCACAATGGTTGTACTCTTCAAGTCACTTGTGTTGTCCCGTCTTGAGTACTGCTCAGTACTCACTTCCCCCTTCAGAGCAGGAGAGATTGCTGAATAGAGGGAATACAGAGAACGTATACGGCACGCATAGACGAGATAAAGCACCTAAATTATTGGGATCGACTCAAAGCTCTCCAAATGTACTCACTAGAAAGAAGACGAGAGAGATACCAATAATATACACTTGGAAGATACTGGAGGGCCAAGTACCAAATCTGCACAGTAAAATAACGACGTACTGGAGTGAACGATATGGAATAAAATGCAGAATAGAACCAGTGAAGAGCAGAGGTGCCATAGGCACAATCAGAGAACACTGTATAAACATCAGAGGTCCGCGGTTGTTCAACCCTCCCAGCAAGCATAAGAAATATTGCTGGAACAACCGTGGATATCTTCAAGAGGAAACTAGATTTATTCCTCCAAGGAGTGCCGGACCAACCGGGCTGTGGTGGGTATGTGGGCCTGCGGGCCGCTCCAAGCAACAGCCTGGTGGACCAACCGGGCTGTGGTGGGTATGTGGGCCTGCGGCCGCTCCAAGCAACAGCCTGGTGGACCAAACTCTCACAAGTCAAGCCTGGCCTCGGGCCGGGCTTGGGGAGTAGAAGAACTCCCAGAACCCCATCAACCAGGTATCAACCAGGTCCCTTATGTGTAGTGGAAGCGTGTTGAATAGTCTCGGGCTCTGATGTTGATAGTTCTCTCTTGAACACTGTGAGGGGTCGGCCTGTTATGTCCCTTATGTGTAATGGAAGTGTGTTGAACAGGCTCGGGCCTCTGATGTTGATAGTTCTCTCTTGAACACAGTGAGGGGTCGGCCAGTTATGTCCCTTATGTGTAGAGGAAGCGTGTTGAACAGTCTCGGGCCTCTGATGTTGATAGTTCTCTCTTGAACACTGTGAGGGGTCGGCCAGTTATGTCCCTTATGTGTAGTGGAAGCGTGTTGAACAGTCTCGGGCCTCTGATGTTGATAGTTCTCTCTTGAACACTGTGAGGGGTCGGCCAGTTATGCCCCTTATGTGTAGAGGAAGCGTGTTGAACAGTCTCGGGCCTCTGATGTTGATAGAGTTCTCTCTCAGAGTACCTGTTGCACCTCAGCTTTTCAACGGGGGTATTCTGCACATCCTGCCATGTCTTCTGGTCTCATGTGGTGTTATTTCTGTGTGCAGGTTTGGGACCAGCCCCTCTAATATTTTCCACGTGTAAATTATTATGCATCTCTCCCGCCTGCGCTCAAGGGAATACAGATTTAGGCTCTTTAGTCGGTCCCAGTAATTTAGATGTTTTACCTGATACATTTTGGTATCATTCATGTATATTTGATCTAGCATTTTCTCCGTGTCTGATAATGTTTTCTGTTTATTTACAGGTATGTGAAGGAGTTTGTGAAGCCACACCATGGTGGCCACACTGTAAGTACTCTAGCCACACTTAGGCCTATACTCTGGACTCCCCCTCCGTAATAAATGTAGTGGTTTAGCCTCGCCAAAAGCGACCTTTCCTACCGAAAAACACAGTGCCGTAAAGCGTCAATATTGCCGGGTTTTTAATATCCCTAAACCACCGCATTTTGTACGCTGTGGTTTTATTGCGTACAAAAATATTGTGCGTTGAGGACGCGGAAAGTGACGGTCTTGACAGTCGTTAGCGGGGGTCAAGCCGCGGGAAATATGGTGGTTGACGGGGGGGGGGGGGGGGGGGAGGGGGGAGTATACATAGCTGGCTGTAGAGCATCTCGCCCCCTGGAACGACGTGAGCGTAGGTGGTTAGGGAGCATAGTAAGCAAGGGAGCATAGTGCTGGCGGCCTGTCACTGCCGGCCTGTCATTGCCGGCCTGTCATTGCCGGCCTGTCACTGCCGGCCTGCCACTGCCGGCCTGCCATTGCCGGCCTGTCACTGCCGGCCTGTCACTGGTGGACTGTCACTGCCGGCCTGCCACTGCCGGCCTGCCACTGCCGGCCTGCCACTGCCGGCCTGTCATTGCCGGCCTGTCATTGCCGGCCTGTCACTGCCGGCCTGTCACTGCCGGCCTGCCACTGCCGGCCTGTCATTGCCGGCCTGTCACTGCCGGCCTGTCACTGGTGGACTGTCACTGCCGGCCTGTCATTGCCGGCCTGTCACTGCCGGCCTGTCACTGGTGGACTGTCATTGCCGGCCTGCCACTGCCGGCCTGCCACTGCCGGCCTGCCACTGCCGGCCTGTCACTGCCGGCCTGTCACTGCCGGCCTGCCACTGCCGGCCTGCCACTGGCAGAGGTGAGGTCTTTGTGCCGTCTGGGAGGTAGTTAACACCTTCAATACCTGTAGTTACGGGGCCAAGGCCCATTGAACGTCGGTATTGCGATGTTTTAATGTCTAACTATTACGTCATTTATTAGTGGATGGTCTGCCAGACCTGTTCTGGACGTGTTCTGATGAACTAGAACATGATTAGGTCCCGTTTTCTTGTGAAGAGCAACGGCTCAAATCCACATTCAGATCAAATCCGTTTTCTATGCATCGGACTCGAGAGGTTAGGCGGGTTGTGTCGGTTCTTACGTCTCTAGGTAGGCTAGTAGGTTGGATATTTGACGGAGTGGCAGAGAGAGAGAGAATGGTCCAACTAGTCGCCATAGCGACCAACATGGCCACCAACATGGCCACCAACATAGCGACCAACATGGCCACCAACATATCCACCAACATGGCCACCAACATGGCCACCAACATAGCCACCAACATAGCCACCAACATGGCCACCAACATGGCCACCAACATAGCCACCAACATAGCCACCAACATAGCCACCAACATGGCCACCAACATGGCCACCAACATGGCCACCAACATAGCCACCAACATAGCCACCAACATAGCCACCAACATGGCTACCAACATAGCCACCAACATAGCCACCAACATAGCCACCAACATGGCCACCAACATAGCCACCAACATGGCCACCAACATGGCCACCAACATAGCCACCAACATAGCCACCAACATAGCCACCAACATGGCCACCAACATAGCCACCAACATAGCCACCAACATAGCCACCAACATAGCCACCAACATGGCCACCAACATAGCCACCAACATAGCCACCAACATGGCCACCAACATAGCCACCAACATAGCCACCAACATATCCACCAACATGGCCACCAACATGGCCACCAACAAGAACGGTTACAGAATGATGTATAATCCCCAGAGAACAAATTACAGGTGATTACATACATTTACAAGCCTCATGAACATCCAGTTTGGCTGTTTTTGAACCTTTTGCTGCATGAAAGCTTAGCCCTGGCTGCCTTCCACAAAGTGGTGTATAAGGCTGCCTTCCATAATAGTGGTGTATAAGGCTGCCTTCCATAATAGTGGTGTATAAGGCTGCCTTCCATAATAGTGGTGTATAAGGCTGCCTTCCATAATAGTGGTGTATAAGGCTGCCTTCCATAATAGTGGTGTATAAGGCTGCCTTCCACAATAGTGGTGTATAAGGCTGCCTTCCATAATAGTGGTGTATAAGGCTGCCTTCCACAATAGTGGTGTATAAGGCTGCCTTCCACAATAGTGGTGTATAAGGCTGCCTTCCACAATAGTGGTGTATAAGGCTGCCTTCCACAAAAGTGGTATATAAGGCTGCCTTCCATAATAGTGGTGTATAAGGCTGCCTTCCACAATAGTGGTGTATAAGGCTGCCTTCCATAATAGTGGTGTATAAGGCTGCCTTCCACAAAAGTGGTGTATAAGGCTGCCTTCCACAATAGTGGTGTATAAGGCTGCCTTCCACAATAGTGGTGTATAAGGCTGCCTTCCACAATAGTGGTGTATAAGGCTGCCTTCCATAATAGTGGTGTATAAGGCTGCCTTCCACAAAAGTGGTGTATAAGGCTGCCTTCCACAATAGTGGTGTACAAGGCTGCCTTCCACAAAAGTGGTGTACAAGGCTGCCTTCCACAAAAGTGGTGTATAAGGCTGCCTTCCACAATAGTGGTGTATAAGGCTGCCTTCCACAAAAGTGGTGTATAAGGCTGCCTTCCACAATAGTGGTGTACAAGGCTGCCTTCCACAATAGTGGTGTATAAGGCTGCCTTCCACAAAAGTGGTGTATAAGGCTGCCTTCCACAATAGTGGTGTACAAGGCTGCCTTCCATAATAGTGGTGTATAAGGCTGCCTTCCACAAAAGTGGTGTATAAGGCTGCCTTCCACAATAGTGGTGTATAAGGCTGCCTTCCACAAAAGTGGTGTATAAGACTGCCTTCCACAAAAGTGGTGTATAAGGCTGCCTTCCACAAAGTGGTGTATAAGGCTGCCTTCCACAAAAGTGGTGTATAAGGCTGCCTTCCACAATAGTGGTGTACAAGGCTGCCTTCCACAAAAGTGGTGTACAAGGCTGCCTTCCATAAAAGTGGTGTACAAGGCTGCCTTCCACAAAAGTGGTGTACAAGGCTGCCTTCCACAAAAGTGGTGTATAAGGCTGCCTTCCACAAAAGTGGTGTATAAGGCTGCCTTCCACAAAAGTGGTGTATAAGGCTGCCTTCCACAAAAGTGGTGTACAAGGCTGCCTTCCACAAAAGTGGTGTACAAGGCTGCCTTCCACAAAAGTGGTGTACAAGGCTGCCTTCCACAAAAGTGGTGTACAAGGCTGCCTTCCACAAAAGTGGTGTACAAGGCTGCCTTCCACAAAAGTGGTGTACAAGGCTGCCTTCCATAAAAGTGGTGTACAAGGCTGCCTTCCACAAAAGTGGTGTATAAGGCTGCCTTCCACAAAAGTGGTGTATAAGGCTGCCTTCCACAAAAGTGGTGTATAAGGCTGCCTTCCACAAAAGTGGTGTATAAGACTGCCTTCCACAAAAGTGGTGTATGAGGCTGCCTTCCACAAAAGTGGTGTACAAGGCTGCCTTCCACAAAAGTGGTGTACAAGGCTGCCTTCCACAAAAGTGGTGTATAAGGCTGCCTTCCACAAAAGTGGTGTATAAGGCTGCCTTCCACAAAAGTGGTGTATAAGGCTGCCTTCCACAATAGTGGTGTACAAGGCTGCCTTCCACAAAAGTGGTGTACAAGGCTGCCTTCCACAAAAGTGGTGTATAAGGCTGCCTTCCACAATAGTGGTGTATAAGGCTGCCTTCCATAATAGTGGTGTATAAGGCTGCCTTCCACAAAAGTGGTGTATAAGGCTGCCTTCCACAATAGTGGTGTACAAGGCTGCCTTCCATAATAGTGGTGTATAAGGCTGCCTTCCACAAAAGTGGTGTATAAGGCTGCCTTCCATAATAGTGGTGTATAAGGCTGCCTTCCATAATAGTGGTGTATAAGGCTGCCTTCCACAAAAGTGGTGTATAAGGCTGCCTTCCACAATAGTGGTGTATAAGGCTGCCTTCCATAATAGTGGTGTATAAGGCTGCCTTCCATAATAGTGGTGTATAAGGCTGCCTTTCATAATAGTGGTGTATAAGGCTGCCTTCCACAATAGTGGTGTATAAGGCTGCCTTCCCCGCATGCCAGTTAATTCTTCTTTGATATTGAGACGACTCATCTCCGTGTTGGTAATTATAAGTTTGCATACTAATTACCTTAAATGATGATGAGGGGGGGGGGGTGAGCAGGATAATACCTGGATTGTACCTGGATGGGGTTCCGAGAGTTCTTCTACTACCCCCAAGCCCGGCCCGGATTTAGGGGCTCGTTGTATGGGACCCGAGGGTTCGAGTCTGTACAAGGACCCTAGTGTGGGGGACGTTAGGGGGCCCCCTGGGTGGTGATTGCTGTATTGGTGATAACGATGGTAGGAACTTATAGGCCCTTGCGGACCTTGTTACCGGGCCCTCCTTAACCCCCCCTACTTGGCCCCTCTCCATCACCCCTCCCCCCCTCTAACCACCACAAGAGCTAGGAGAGTGGCCCCCCTCTCCACTGTAGAGAGGCGGGACCCAAGAGCCGTAGGTCGCCTCTCGTAAGTACAACTAGGTGAATACATATCACTGCTCGATCCTATCTAGTCCTCATGTATCTCTACACGTTAAACGTATCCTTGATGTAGATAGTCTATAGATATCTCTAGACGTTCACATCTCCCAGCGATAAATGGCTGATTATATACGCCTAGTTAACTAATACACATTTCCCACATTATACACATTTCTTCAAGTCCATTCCATCCAGCGGTCGACCCCGAAAGACACTTTAATTTTAACAATTCTGTTCATTCAAAATAGAACTTTTCTCAAATATAAATTAATATTAAAATTAGCATTTTGCGTAGATTTAGGCATAGGTTAGGTTAGGTGTTCAGGTTCTGTTGTCGATTATTTGTAGTACGTGGGTGAAGCATTTACAGCGTTGGGGTTCGAACACCAGTCGTCAGTGAAGCACTTGTTCCGCAAGTGTTCGAACGTCAGCAGTTGTGAGTCGTGTGTAAACCGTTTTTCGTTCATGAACAGCTGAGGGGTTGGCGGGTGGATGGAATGGTCTTTGTTTATGAGGACGGGCTGGTGGGGACGGGCTGGTGGGGACGGGCTGGTGAGGACGGGCTGCGTGAGAGACAATTTTAATTAAGGCTGTGGTGGGTATGTGGGCCTGCGGGCCGCTCCAAGCAACAGCCTGGTGGACCAAACTCTCACAAGTCGAGCCTGGCCTCGGGCCGGGCTTGGGGAGTAGAAGAACTCCCAGAACCCCATCAACCAGGTATCAACCAGGTATCAACCAGGTGACCGTGTGGCTTGTTTGGGAGAATAATTACTATGTAGTTCACTGGTTCACTAGTGGACCAGTATACACCCAGGGGTGTGGTGGACCAGTATACACCCAGGGGTGTGGTGGACCAGTATACACCCAGGGGTGTGGTGGACCAGTATACACCCAGGGGTGTGGTGGACCAGTATACACCCAGGGGTGTGGTGGACCAGTATACACCCAGGGGTGTGGTGGACCAGTATACACCCAGGGGTGTGGTGGACCAGTATACACCCAGGGGTGTGGTGGACCAGTATACACCCAGGGGTGTGGTGGACCAGTATACACCCAGGGGTGTGGTGGACCAGTATACACCCGGGTGTAGTGGACCAGTATACACCCAGGGGTGTGGTGGACCAGTATACACCCAGGGGTGTGGTGGACCAGTATACACCCAGGGGTGTGGTGGACCAGTATACACCCAGGGGTGTGGTGGACCAGTATACACCCAGGGGTGTGGTGGACCAGTATACACCCAGGGGTGTGGTGGACCAGTATACACCCAGGGGTGTGGTGGACCGGTATACACCCAGGGGTGTGGTGGACCAGTATACACCCAGGGGTGTGGTAGACCGGTATACACCCAGGGGTGTGGTGGACCAGTATACACCCAGGGGTGTAGTGCACCAGTATACACCCAGGGGTGTGGTGGACCAGTATACACCCAGGGGTGTGGTGGACCAGTATACACCCAGGGGTGTGGTGGACCAGTATACACCCAGGGGTGTAGTGCACCAGTATACACCCAGGGGTGTGGTGGACCAGTATACACCCAGGGGTGTGGTGGACCAGTATACACCCAGGGGTGTAGTGCACCAGTATACACCCAGGGGTGTAGTAGACCAGTATACACCCAGGGTTGTAGTGCACCAGTATACACCCAGGGGTGTGGTGGACCAGTATACACCCAGGGGTGTGGTGGACCAGTATACACCCAGGGGTGTAGTGCACCAGTATACACCCAGGGGTGTAGTAGACCAGTATACACCCAGGGGTGTAGTAGACCAGTATACACCCAGGGGTGTAGTAGACCAGTATACACCCAGGGGTGTGGTAGACCAGTATACACCCAGGGTTGTAGTGCACCAGTATACACCCAGGGGTGTAGTGCACCAGTATACACCCAGGGGTGTGGTGGACCAGTATACACCCAGGGGTGTAGTGCACCAGTATACACCCAGGGGTGTAGTAGACCAGTATACACCCAGGGTGTGGTAGACCAGTATACACCCAGGGTTGTAGTGCACCAGTATACACCCAGGGGTGTAGTGCACCAGTATACACCCAGGGGTGTGGTGGACCAGTATACACCCAGGGGTGTAGTGCACCAGTATACACCCAGGGGTGTAGTAGACCAGTATACACCCAGGGGTGCAGTAGACCAGTATACACCCAGGGGTGTAGTGCACCAGTATACACCCAGGGGTGTAGTGCACCAGTATACACCCAGGGGTGTGGTGGACCAGTATACACCCAGGGTTGTAGTGCACCAGTATACACCCAGGGGTGTAGTGCACCAGTATACACCCAGGGGTGTAGTAGACCAGTATACACCCAGGGGTGTGGTAGACCAGTATACACCCAGGGGTGTAGTGCACCAGTATACACCCAGGGTGTAGTGCACCAGTATACACCCAGGGGTGTGGTAGACCAGTATACACCCAGGGGTGTAGTGCACCAGTATACACCCAGGGGTGTAGTGCACCAGTATACACCCAGGGGTGTGGTGGACCAGTATACACCCAGGGGTGTAGTGCACCAGTATACACCCAGGGGTGTGGTGGACCAGTATACACCCAGGGTGTGGTGGACCAGTATACACCCAGGGTTGTAGTGCACCAGTATACACCCAGGGGTGTAGTGCACCAGTATACACCCAGGGGTGTGGTGGACCAGTATACACCCAGGGTTGTAGTGCACCAGTATACACCCAGGGGTGTAGTGCACCAGTATACACCCAGGGGTGTGGTGGACCAGTATACACCCAGGGTTGTAGTGCACCAGTATACACCCAGGGGTGTAGTGCACCAGTATACACCCAGGG
>WNGS01169498.1:4934-32953 GCA_020271785.1 Procambarus virginalis
AATTGGAGTCAGAGTGGGAACGTGGAGAACAAACAACAAATAGAAAAAGAAAACGAGAAAGACAAACAAAAAGACAAAGGAAAATGGAGGTAGCTTCTTGTTAGTCACGTTGTTGAAAGTTTAGAACTATTAAGTATTACTGTGAAAGGAAGATCACAGCAACAAGCGGAATCGTTCATGTTTTTGGGTATGTTGTGTATAAGAGGCCGAGTCAACAGACGGCGTCTGTGTAGAGTAGAGGGGAAAGATTATTTTTGGAGGAAGACCAATCAATGGATTATTAGAATCCCTCACATGCAAGAAGCTGGTTAGTGTTGCAGACTTAACACTTCCTTGTGTTCTTTAGTTGTCATTCAGTGAACGGCCAGTTTCCCAAAGTTTGGAGAGGACAAGATGAACATAAATAGAGTAACCCACAGCCAGTAGCGCAGGGGAGACAGTGTGAACTAGATTGCTACGAAGTGGTTAGTTTGTCGAAAGGGAGTTTAATGTCAAGAGACGAAAGGTATTGGATAAAGTTTTGAGTTCACATATGAAGGGAAGCATAGTACAGGCTACTAGTGTTGGAAGCAGGTTTAGGAGTAAAGAAATTTCGTTTAGCTTGAGAGTAGGCAGAGTTATGAAATGCAAAGGATAACCAAGGCGAGAGATGATTGAGATAAAGCAATTTCAGAACAAGAAATGAGGTTCGCTGAGCGTAGAGCGCGGAGGAAGAGATGAGACGAGGACACTTTTCTTAAGAATGAGGATGGTAGGAAAAGAAGGAATAACATGCCACTATGCATGGGTTTACGGTAACAGAAAAGAGAACCCGGGCACAGAGCTGTGAACGTCAGAAAGGAAGGAGGGAATTAGATTCCCATCAATTCCCAAAAACTATTAGGTTTTGAGTCTTAGGTAAACCATAAAAAAGGAAGAGAAGAGCAGATGACATGGAAACATTTTATAAGATCGAAGTCAGAAGGACAAAGACTAAAGAGCTGCTTAGTTTGCGGTTAAGGAAGTTTTCAGCGATCCAAAGGTTAGAAGTCAGAGGAGCATCGGTGAGGGGGACATCAGCTTTCTGAAGGTAGTCCTCACGGTCAAGGACAAACGAATTGCCTTTGTCGGAAGAAAGATAGAATATGAGTGTTTAGATTTCAAGGAGCAAGGTCAGCTGAAGCGATGAGGAAGGTGGTGACTTTTAGAAAACAAACTGTCAAGAAATGGGGATCAGGGCCCCTCCCCGTAAAAACCTACAGGTTCGAAAGGTACTAACAGTTAAATTGACAAACTTATGAAAAATTTATCATTTAATTTATGTCCTGTGTAAGTGTTGTTGAAAACAAATAACAGGGTAGTTACTGTTCTCACCAATATTTCGCTACAGCGTTGCCTGAAGAAGGTAGGGTGACTCAATTGAGAGCTGGCTGAGAGCTACTGGTGTTTTTTTTTAGTCTACTGTGGTATTCCTTAACAGAGAAGTCCTTGTTGAATTAGTTACCACCCACCACTCGTACTTTAATATGTATTATTTGACATGTTACTCAGGTTACTCTTAAGTGTATAATGTTTGTTGGAATAAGACTTGGTTTTGGGTCACGAGGGGGATGTTACAATGTGCTTCATCAAAAGCTGTTGTTGTTCTCTGCTAGAATATATTGACTGTAAATCTTTACCCCTATCAAAGGGGAATATTTTATATTAGAGTAGATGTCAAAGCATGACACATATTATGTTATGGGTAGTGGGGTCTGAGACAATCAAGCCATAAGTACACTCATTTATTCCTAACATGCACAAGTTTGAGGGAACAGCATCCAACCCCTTATTGGACTCTTTCCCTGGAGGCCGGGCCAGTCTATCAGCTGGAGGGAGGATAGCAGACACATGTACATATAAGTCAGCCATTGGCTTGGTATTTGTATTATCCAAACTATTATTTATTATCTATCCCCTTTATCAGGGTGCATACAAGCAACACAGAACAACGAGACAAGTCACGTACAACTGTTGTAACACGTGTATCTGTAGTGTGTGTATGTATGTGTATTCAACTTAGTGTATCACATATTGTTTTTTACTGGGGTTGAGCTTGCTCTGTCGGCCCGCCTCTCAACGTGTCAAGTCAACTGGTTATACTAACTCACTGTACTACTTTTTTTTTCACAAACCACCACCCACACCCAGTAAGACAGCCCGTTGACGCAGGTGCTAACTCCCAGTTACCGTTATTTACAGCGGTAACAGTAGGCGATACTCAGGTTTTAAGTAAGAACTTTGTTCCTATATTTGGTTTCTGTGCCCTGGTGGTGCAGAATCGAACCCGGGCGACAGAATTACAAGTCCTGCACTATATCCACCAGTCTTTTCCTGGGGAACCTACCTGTGTTGCTGTGTTTTGTGTTGTGTTTGGTGTGTGGTGTGTGTGTTTGTGTGTTGGTGGTGATGTGTGTGTGTGTGTTGCGGAGTGGTGATTGGTGATGTGCATGGTGGCCTCATCCTGAGTCTATACATTGCCCTCCTCAAATTCACTTTAAATTTTATTACTGCTAGTGTTCTGCTTAAAACATTTGTGCTTGTACCACTGTCTGTGATATCCTGTTATCTTGGACTTTGGCAACATGTGGGTACAGCCGTAAACCTGTATGTCTGCAAATGGACCTATATGCGGAACTTCGCAGATAGGCAGACTTTATAGGCTCTCGCCCAGTCATCGTACCCTTGCGTACATGAATACTACTCTATTATCTTCATTTTGATTACAGTCGTTTTTATTAAACACTTTGTGATGATATAATTGCTAGTAATTTCACGTCTAAGACCCCAGGACATGAGGGTCCTGACACATAGGCTCTAATATTGCATTCTGTCTGTCACTGTAACAAAGGCGGCAGAGCACTGAGAATAAGTCAGTGGCAGCCAATCAACGTTGTTTGTAAATCGGCGAAATACCGATGGAATAGGTACCCTCAGGTGACAGGCAGTGGCATTTTAACGTTTCAACACCCAGCGGGTTTAGCTCAACCACGTAGCGCACCCTGATGGCCCCCTCACAATACACACACAGCGCGGGGAGAGACACTTCGTATCACACTACTCCTTTAGAGTCATGTCACACCCCCACACCTCTACACACCCATCTAATACACAACAAACACCAACACAATACACAAACAGGATAGAGCAGCACAGGCCTGCGACTACTTACGACCTCATCTTAATGTAGTAAGGTCCCTATTTATCCTGGGCGCAGATATCGGGGATACGGCGAATATGTGAAATTCTGCTTGTCGCCTCCTACGGATCTGCGAATGTCCCCGCACCCCCCCGGCAGAACAAATGTGTCAACGTTTTCTGTTTCATCCCTGAATGTGCCACCCTTGTTACCGAGCAGTACAGATATACATGCGCAGTAGATTCTAGTGCTCCAACATGAGGCCCGCTTGTGCTCACGGACCTTGCTTCCTGGGTGCGTGTGTGGTCGCCCGTGGCTGTTGAAAACAAAAAAAACGAGTTAGTGATAGTTAGTGTGGCACAAGCAGTTTGTAAGTATGACAGTTTGAAGGCGGGCCGAAAGAGCAAACTTCAACCCCCGTAAAATACAACTAAAGTAGAATACACTAATGTCTTAAACCAACCTACACTACAATACCCACATACGTACCACTACACGTGTGCTTTACAACACTGTGCATTATAGCTAGATGCATAGTACCTACGTGTTTCGGGCGTGGTGTTATGGCTCTACTGCTTCCATGATTAATTGGGGATACTATTAATAATAAAGAAGTATTCGCGGATAAACCGCTACCAATAACCCAGCCCTTCTTGTGCTGTACAGCCTACATATAATGGTATCTAAATTGTTCTGGCTAAGCCTCCCCTAGCTGAGGGTATGACTGCCACCCCTGGCCTCACAGGGAAAAGATAGGGGCTTCACCCAAATATTTGTCGACTAAGGTATAAGAAATATCTTGTTACTCTTAGCTATATCCAACTGCGCCGTGTGCATGTTTAGGGCTGAATACAAACTTAGTGTACTTAACGGCGCTTTGTTGCTCTCCGAACCCCTAACCTACCCTAACTGTAACTAAAACCTATGCCACTTGATAGGGTCTGTAAAGTTCTCAGTTCAATATATATTCCCTTAGCAGTAAGTGTCCAATCTCATCAGCTTTCTTAGATGAGACGGTGTCACACTTTGCATCCGAGCGATACCCTTCCACGTTCCATTGACGCACCAAAACCCAACTCTATCTCGCATACATCAACTCTTCACTTAGAGTAACCCTTGTGAGTACATTGTAAATACATACAACATTTAAACGAATACGAGTGGTTGGTGGTAACTATTACAAACATATGTTACCGTTCTCTTTTAAGGAATTATCCGACAGTAGTACTCAACAACAACCCGTAAGGCTTCACCCCAGCCGCTCCGTGCACAATCTTAGATAACAAGTCCACCCTAAAGGCACTCTTTTTCCCATTCGCAGGCAACGCTGTAGCGAAATATTGTACAGTAAATACCCCTTCGTCCTTATTGTTATATACTAACACAACCCAAAACTTTGACACAGCGCACATCATGGACAATGATACACATGATTTCTATCTCTTCTTCAACAGAAGTTAAGTATTGTACTCAATTCGCGCTAAACGTGTAGGCTTATCTCGCTTGTAGAACGAACTCCGCTCAACATTCTTTTGTTGGTGTTGTTTTTGATGATGGTGATTATAGCGAGGCCTCCTATTCCACCCACATTCTTGACATTTGGCTATGATTGATTCGTACAAAGTCAATCACCACCCTTCACGTTCATGGCTACGCTAATCGAGCTTGCCCTTTGCCTGTTCCTTGAATTCTTAACAACTCTTATTCTTATCCATTGTTCCTATCCCGAAAATACATTCGCGTGGGGGGTGGAGGCTGTCCTTGACCGTGAGGACTACCTTCAGAAAGCTGATGTCCCCCTCACCGATGCTCCTCTGACTTAACCCTTTGATCGCCGGAAAACATTCCTCAACGCAAACTATTGCACTCTTTATTTTTTTTGTCCTCCTGACTTCGATCTTATAAAATGTTTCCATGTCATCTCTCTTTCCTTCCTTATTTTTTTGGTCACCTAAGACTCAACACTAATAGCTTTTTGGGAATTGAATGGGAATCTAATTCCCTCCTTCCTTTCTTGACTTTCACAGCTCTGTGTCCGAGTTCTCTTTCTCTGTCTACCCCAAACCCATGCATAGTGGCAAGTACATTCACTTCTTTTCCAGTACCTCTCCATTCTGTTAAGAAGAAAGCTTGGTCGCCTGGGTCTCTCTCTTCCTCCGGCTCTAACATCAGCGACCCTCAGTTTCTTGATTATCTGAAATTGCATGGGGGGGGGGGGGTACTACAAACATGCTCTCCTCCTTGTTATCCCGTTGCATTTATCAACTGTGCCTATTCTGATGCTAAGCGTAACTTCTTTCATCCCATACCTGTTTCCAACACTAGTATCACTGTACTATCCTTTCCTTCATATGTGAACTCAAAACTTTTCCCATACCTTTCGTCCTCTTGCCATTAAACCCCTTTCGACAAACACACTTCGTAGCAATCTAGTTTACACTGCTCCTCCTGCTTAAGGCTGCTGGGGTCTACTCTATGTCCTGTTCATCCTGTCCTCCATATATGGGTGGGCTTAAACTGCCGTACACTGAATGACAGCCTTAAAGAACACAAGAGAAGTGTTAAGTCTGCCGACACAAACATTCTCCCTTCTGCCATGTGAGGGATTATAATCATCCTATTAATTGGTCTTCCTCCAAAAATAATCTTTCGCCTCTACTCTACAACAGACGTGTCCGTCTTGTTGACTCGGCTCTTATACACAACACCCAACATGACCTGATTTCCGGCTTTGTTGCTGTATGCATCTTCCTTTCACATTATACTACTACTGTTCGTAAGGGCGCGGGGTTTCCAACAAACGTGACGCTAATATAGCTTACCCTTCCAATTCCACCTTTGTTATTTTGTTTGTCATTTTCTCCTGTTTTCTTTTTTCTTTTCTGTTGTTTTTCCCCCTCATCGTTTGCCCAAACTTTCTCCATGGGTAATTATCTCCCTTTATATCACTTTAGCCTTCCGACAACCGGTGGTTTGTTGTTGTTACAGATTTAGGTACTCGGGACGAAGTGTCCAAGTAGCACAGGCTATGTGACCCGAATTGAGTTTGGTTTACATTGAAACCTTGTTTCAACTGTGATTCCCTCGCCCACCTTCCGTACCTTTTTGCCTTGCTCTTACTTCTCAGAGTTGCCATCCCTCACCTTCTCTCTGTTCTTACTTTCATCCCTTCTCTCCCTCGTCTACATCAATCTAACTGAATGGTCCAAGATGGATCGAAACGTCGTCGTCTCTTCACTCTCTAGTATGTGGTCTGGTCACCATACAATTATATATTCTACTTGCCTGTTTATAAATAATAATACAACCATATAGACTGTCTCAAACACCAGCCAGAGGCAGAATGTAGGTGGTAGAAATATCGTGACCTTACACAAAAGGCATTCGCGCTGAAGAAGACGCGTTCTCTCACGCTACCAAACTCCGTAGCAAATATGGCCAGTTAGTGTAATCGGCCCAAACTTGCAGGCTGCGTGCAGACTCAGCAACATCTATACTTGTTCGTGCTCAAACACCCAACTCATGACATAAGCGAAGATTGAAATTAATTCATCACAAAGCATATTAACATATTAGAGTTTTTAACATAAAAAATTGGTCAGAGGTCATAACCAGAGAGAAGGATGGATAGATTGCATATTCCCCGACTATCAGGATTTATTTGATATTGTCCCGCGATATTGTCCTCCTCGCTGTGGTCTTGCACAGGAATCCTTTCTGGTGCCGACGTGACTCAATAGAAACGGAGGATAGGGGTCCTGAAAGATATGGCTGTAGGAATGTGGAAAGTTATCCCGACAGACAAAAATCAGAAAATACCAATTGCGTCGATTATATAAACCTATAAAACGGCCAACCTACTAATAAAGAACTCGCTCCAGACAACAAACGTAGATGCGCCATTGCAGGACCAACGTCGTCTATGCCTTTAAATGCCACACGTGGGGACTGTAAGCCCCAAAGAACTCAGTAATATAGGCAAGACAACAACAACGTCTCCCTTTTGCCAGACCGATCTAACAATGTGCTGATAAAGCAACAGACACACTCCATCAAAGGACACGTACTATAATCATTCCTCTAGCGAAGACCAGACTAATAGCACCAAAGAAATTCTAGTACAACACAGAAATCATCGATAGGTTTAGTGATAGCAGGCGGCTCGACATCTGCGAGGCACTACACATCAAAAAGTCAACACCAGCAATCAACAGCCAATTAATGCACAACTATATTTTACCCACTTCAAGACTCCGAACCAATATGGAAGCATCAAGAGGAAGTATGGGACAATAGGCCCTCTGCAGTTACTTCCATTCTTATGTTCTCATATCCAATTAATACCCATAGTTTCGTGTTTCTTGTGTTTGTCACAAGTTTGTTCACCTCACCCAAAACTGTTGTCCCATACCTCCTCACCCAAATGGGAGTATAAGTATGACGGATTAGGGTGTTTACAGGTTACAATTGTGTGTGTGTAAATTAAAGTCTTTGAAAATGTATTAAGTTATTACGAAACGCGTTCAGGAGTCAAACTAGAAATAAAAATGAATTTGGAGAATTATTTTAAAATTACCATCGACAGTGAGAAGAAACATAAGAAATATTGAGAAAATTCGTGTTAGAATTATTAATCTTACCTTTTCGGTCATATTTAACAACATATGTTTACAAGAAAGACTGCTACCAAAATATACAAATATATATATATATATATATATATATATATATATATATATATATATATATATATATATATATATATATATATATATATACACACCTCACCTGGATATGCTGCCACCACCAGGTCTGGGCTAGCTCTGCTTCCCGGGAGAACCAAAATCTGGTTTATGTATGTAATCTGTTATCGAATTTAAATTAAAAACAAATAGACATCGACCTTGCCAGGATTCGAACCTGGAATCTTCTGATCCGTAGTCAGACGCGTTATCCGTTGCGCCACAAGGCCTATACCAGTTCCTAGAACCGTCTTTCTTATTTATTCCATTTTCAAGGCTACATTTAGCGGCGGGTTTTTAAATTTTATTTTGATTTTCGTATCATTTATATGGGTTTATGCTTTAGACTGTGAAGGCGGAAATATATGGGCATGGTTTCTTTCACTCTGATGCTCCTGTTCACCTAGCAGTAAATAGGTACCTGGGAGTTAGACAGCTGCTACGGGCTGCTTCCTGGGAGTGTGTAACAAAAATGAGGACCGGGCCGCGGGGACGCTAAGCCCTGGAAGTCATCTCAAGATAACCTCAAGATAACCTCAGTGTGGGTGACAGGTGCCCCTGTATACGACACATGAGCCGGTTAAGAACAATGCGTTCGAGCACTTTACAAACACATGATGTTAGAGATATGGGTCTATAATTATCTGAGTGTGGTTTGGGGATGGGAACAATGACACTCTTTGTCCAAGCATCAGGTAATACTCCTTAACTTAAACTCATTCTGTGTTTACTATTTGTGTCTGCAGAATCGACTTATTAGCTCTTGGACCCCGCCTTTCTAATCAGTCTATTTTTCCTCTAATATAGCTACTACATATATTTCTAACACACACGCACACACACACACACACACACACGCACACGCACGCACACACACACACACGCACACACACACACAAAGGTTCACACAAAGGTTCACACAAAGGAAAAGCTTCAAAGGCTTGCCACCAGACTAGTACCCGAACTGAGGGGGTATGAGCTTCGAGGAGAGACTACGGGAATTAAACCTCACGTTACTGGCAGACAGACGAGTTAGATGGGACATGATCACCACATACAAGATTCTCAGAGGAATTGATATGTAGATAAAGACAGGCTATTTACCACAAGGGGCACACGCACTAGGGAGCACAGGTGGAAATTGAGTGGTCAAATGAGCCATAGAAACGTTAGATTTTTTTCCAGTGTCAGAGTAGTTAGTAAATGGAATGCATTAGGAAGTGATGTGGTGGAGGCTGACTCCATACACAGTTTCAAATGTAGATATGATAGAGCCCAGTAGGCTCAGGAATCTGCACGCCTGTTGATTGACGGTTGAGAGGCGGGACCAAAGAGCCAGAGCTCAACCCCCGCAAACACAACTAGGTGAGTATACACACATGAAAACTCGGCAAGTGGTAATGTAATGAAACTAGTCAGTGGTAACAGGAGGCCAGACACAGGATACAGAATAGGAGATGAAGTACTTAATGAAACGGACAGAGAGAAAGATCTAGGAGTTGATATCACACCAAACCACACCAAACGCACCCACAAAAAAAAAAAACTGCCGATTTGTTTCCACCTCGGTCGGGAATCGAATACAGGCCCTTAGGACTACGACCCCCAAGCGCTATCCACTCAGCCGCGAGGCCCCGTGGACAAAACTCGTTCTGTACAACACTAAGAGTGGATTACCTGGTACCTGTGAGACTAATCTCAGTAGACTGTAAGTAATACCGTCCTCTCCAGGAGCAGTTGATTTGCCCATCTTTAGTGCATGATTTAATCCCCATTCAGTTACATCATTAAGGTCCGACACGTCGATAGCTGTACAGGCAAGATTGATGGTTCGTTGTCTGATGGGGCGTGTGTCATTAAGTTTGTTCTGTATGTTAATTGGGAGAGAATTAAAGCTTGATGTTCGTTTATACTTTGTAGGAACTCTTCCCATGTTTATTCCGTATAACAAATTAATTATATCAAATCTACACTGATGGGTCATCTAATCCTGTCACTGGCAGGGCTGGTGCAGCATACACGGTAATTAGGAATAATGCCTTTCAACGCGGAAATGAAGAAAAAGCACGTATTGAGAGCTATGCCTCTTCAACGCAAGCAGAGCTGACTGTCATTGTTATGGCGTTAAGATTCCTTGGACGAATGCAGCAATGCAGATTCCGGTGCAGCAATCTGCACTGATTCAAGAACAGCACTACAAAGCCTTAGTAAAAATCGGGCAGAAAATCTTGCGATAGTCGCTGAAATCAAGAGACTTGTGAGGGTACTAACCAATCAGTCAAGTTTCTGTGGATCACAAAGAGAACAAATCAGTGAATCTGTACGATGGTACAACATGGTTGCAGCTGGCGATCCCAATCATTACGGACGAAAAGGAAGTGGAGGAGGTCATATTTCGCACCTCTATTTGCGACAAGAAATGCATGCAAATCTTCTTATAATCTGGTTCGTTTGTATGTATTACCAAGTTGCTTTACTCGTTCATGTTCTTTAACAAATACGGGGTCAAGGACCCACTTGGGTGGTGGCAGGTGTTGCCCACTTCTGTTAGGCTTACGACTTGTTCCCCAACACACCCATGTGTCGTAGTAGGTAGTAATCGTATCAACGAGATCTCTGGAGAAGGCTTGTACATTCGTTATTGTGTAATCTTGATACCATTTTGATATACAATTAATAAAGTGGTCATGCAAGCCATATGGAATATTCATTTTCCGTCATCACTAACCAAGTCATTTACCAACGAACATTCCATGTTGACCAATCCACACACTAGAAAATGAACGGACGACGACGTTTCGGTCCGTCCTGGTCCATTCTCAAGTCCATTGTGGATTGAACATTCTATATTGTCTTGCACAAGGTTTTACCCATTACATAATCAAGTCTGTCTCCCAGTAAATGAATTTGGGTATCCGTAGTATACACGGTTAATGAGCAAATCCACAAGGGCCATAATGAGAGGTTCGAATCTATGTCCGAGAGGATCCCAGACTCGCCTTAAGGTTCGAACCCTCAGCCCTTGCGGATTTGTTCATTTGATGCATCACACTATTGTGATTTCTGTGTGTATACACGGTTAATCTGTTGTCATAAACATATTTGATAAATCTTTATCCATTATCGTTGTTAGTAATGTCTCCCAGCGTAATATGTCAAGCATTAAAATCTCCCATGTATATTGTCTCATTATTGTCTAGATCCGGGAGCAATGTTACAATGAGTTTCTGGCATATACGTTGAGGAATGACAAGTTTTTTCTTTAGTATATAACAATAAATACAATTAAAAGCTAGGTACCGAAGCACGTGTACAATGTCATGACACCACAGGCTGGAAGACCAACAATAAGCAGCATACTAATACTAAACAAGACACCAAATCAATACATAAAGTTACGAACACCAAAATAGAAAGTCAAACACCGGCGTGAGACATAAGACACACACCAGGGCGCAACACCATACACGCAGAGAGAGGGAACAGAACAACGAGGAAACACGGGAAAACTGAAATACAGAAATACATACAGACAGAAACATACATAATGGACCCAAAAACACACACACACAGAAGAGTTAGGGGGGGACATGATCACCATATTCAAGATTCTCGAGGGAATTGATAGGGTAGATAAAGACAGGCTATTTAACACAAGGGGCACACGCACTAGGGGACACAGGTGGAAACTGAGTATCCAAATGAGCCACAGAGATATTAGAAAGAACTTTTTTAGTGTCACAATGGTTGACAAATGGAATGCATTAGGAAGCAATGTGGTGGAGGCTGACTCCATACACAGTTTCAAGTGTAGATATGATAAGAGCCCAATAGGCTCAGGAATCTGTACACCTGTTGATTGACGGTTGAGAGGTGGGACCAAAGAGCCAGAGCTCGACCCCCGCAAACACAACTATGTGAGTACACACACACACACACACACACACACACACACACACACACACACACACACACACACACACACACCACACACCACACACACACACACACAGACCGTTACCACCCACCAAAATGAAGAAAGCGATTACAAGCAGGCAATTAAGAGGAAGCCTTCGACCCCCACCAAACATACAACCACAACCACAACCACAACCAAACCGAACAAATACAGGGGAACACGGTTCAAGGGAAAGCCCAGACACCAGACCTAAGTTAACAACATACAATATAAACAGACGGGACCCAGCACACCGCACACATACACAGAACAATCTTCAGAATCAAGGGGTGGGGGAGACACCTCAGACACCTCCCCAAACCTTGCTACCTTACCTGGCGGCGATTTCGGGGCTTAGCTACCCCGCGGCCCGGTCCACCATTATTAACCACCCTGTTGAAAATACAATATAGAGCACCTGGATGGGGTCTAGATATGGATTTGGGATGGAACGGGGGGGGGAAGGAATGGTGCCCAATCACTCGCACAGTCGGGAGATTGAACGCCGACCTGCATGAAGCGAGACCGGCACTCTACCGTCCAGCCTAAGTGGTTGGGTACACTTGAATTAAGTGAGAACTGGGGCATGAAGGCGAAGGGTCACTGCTACATGGAGAGTCTCCAGACACTTCTTGCAGATGGGTCCAGCATATATACATTTTCTTATGTCCTCCATAGACAGGGTGAGAGATCTGTTAGACATATAATTCAGTAATTTATTGAACAATCAACCACAAGGTGATTGTAATGCTTTTTTTTTTAGATATATACAAGAGTTGTTACATTCTTGTACAGCCACTAGTACGCGTAGCGTTTCGGGCAGGTCCCTGGAATACGATCCCCGCCGCGAAGAATCGTTTTTTCATCCAAGTACACATTTTACTGTTGCGTTAAACAGAGGCTACAGTTAAGGAATTGCGCCCAGTAAATCCTCCCCGGCCAGGATACGAACCCATGACATAGCGCTCGCGGAACGCAAGGCGAGTGTCTTACCACTACACCACGGAGACTGATAATATGCTAAGTTAATCTACAAACATAAATGCACAGATTTACGTCTGTCCTCCATAAACAGTGTTGGAGGTGTCTTTTTACAGTGTCATTAATGTGCGTTTACAAAGGTGAAATGCAATTCTGACCAGCTTCCACATACTTTGTATACAAATTACACACATATTACACATATACCTACACATATCCACATATATATACATACACCTATGTCTCTCTACTTTGACAAGGTAAGATAGCTGGTGGTGGAAGTGATATTGGTGGTAGCGTTGGTGGTAGTGATGGCGGTGATGGTGGTAGTGATGGCGGTGATGGTGGTAGTGATGGTGATGGCGGTGATGGTGGTGGTGGTACTGGACGGGGCAGTGGTATAGGAGAGGCTGGGACAGGTACCGGAGACGACCACAGGTACCAAGAATTATCTCCTGAAGGCCAGACCTGGACCCATCATCCCGCCCCGAGCCCCCACCAACCCTTGATGACTGCTGCCTATCCTGTCTACTACCTTACCTGGCCGACCCCAGGCAGACCGCCCGTCGCTGCCACACCAACCATACTCAAACACCAGCCCACAACCTCACAGTGATGTTCCTTCCCTCTAACCTTACCTGACTATCAGTTGGCCATTCCCCGTTCCCACCCAACCCACCCCATTCCACCCACCTCCCCGGCCCCATTCCACCCACCTCCCCAGTCTACCTGTCCCACCCAGCACGCCTGGAGGCCTATAAGCCCACATTCTCGGCCGACCCGCCCTCCCATCACACCATCACCCGGACAAAATGTGCATACAGATATACACACATCAGTAGAATGTACACACATTCGTGTACACAATGTACAAGGACACGCAGAAGTGTACAAGGGACACACAGAAGTGTACAGGGACACACAGAAGTGTACTAGGGACACATAGAAGTGTACAAGGGACACAGAAGTGTACAGGGACACACAGAAGTGTACAAGGGACACACAGAAGTGTACAAGGGACACATAGAAGTGTACAAGGGACACAGAAGTGTACAGGGACACACAGAAGTGTACAAGGGACACACAGAAGTGTACAGGGACACACAGAAGTGTACAAGGGACACACAGAAGTGTACAAGGGACACACAGAAGTGTACAAGGGACACACAGAAGTGTACAGGGACACACAGAAGTGTACAAGGGACACACAGAAGTGTACAAGGGACACACAGAAGTGTACAGGGACACACAGAAGTGTACAGGGACACACAGAAGTGTACAGGGGACACACAGAAGTGTACAGGGACACACAGAAGTGTACAGGGACACACAGAAGTGTACAAGGGATAAACTAATCCAATATACATGATGCTGGTACCATCATTGTATAGTGTGACCCCCCCCCCCTCATGCTTAACGCTTCCATCATAGTGAGGTGAGTCACCTTATACTCTCGCCTGTTAGACCTTCCAGATGTGGGTATCAGGGCCTCATACACCACGTATCAGGGCCTCATACACCAAGTATCAGGGCCTCATACACCACGTATCAGGGCCTCATACACCAAGTATCAGGGCCTGATACACCAAGTATCAGGGCCTCATACACCACGTATCAGGGCCTCATACACCAAGTATCAGGGCCTGATACACCAAGTATCAGGGCCTCATACACCAAGTATCAGGGCCTCATACACCAAGTATCAGGGCCTCATACACCAAGTATCAGGGCCTCATACACCAAGTATCAGGGCCTCATACACCAAGTATCAGGGCCTCAAACACCAAGTATCAGGGCCTCATACACCAAGTATCAGGGCCTCATACACCAAGTATCAGGGCCTCATACACCAAGTATCAGGGCCTCAAACACCAAGTATCAGGGCCTCATACATCAAGTATCAGGGCCTCATACACCAAGTATCAGGGCCTCATACACCAAGTATCAGGGCCTCAAACACCAAGTATCAGGGCCTCATACACCAAGTATCAGGGCCTCATACACCAAGTATCAGGGCCTCATACACCAAGTATCAGGGCCTCATACACCAAGTATCAGGGCCTCATACACCAAGTATCAGGGCCTCATACATCAAGTATCAGGGCCTCATACACCAAGTATCAGGGCCTCATACATCAAGTATCAGGGCCTCATACATCAAGTATCAGGGCCTCATACACCAAGTATCAGGGCCTCATACACCAAGTATCAGGGCCTCATACACCAAGTATCAGGGCCTCAAACACCAAGTATCAGGGCCTCATACACCAAGTATCAGGGCCTCATACACCAAGTATCACGGCCTCATAGACAAAAAGGGGCCACATCCTACAGAGGCAGGTGTGTAGAGCCACACTCTACAGAGGCAGGTGTGTAGAGCCACACTCTACAGAGGCAGGTGTGTAGAGCCACATCCTAGAGGCAGGTGTGTAGAGCCACACTCTACAGAGGCAGGTGTGTAGAGCCACACTCTACAGAGGCAGGTGTGTAGAGCCACATCCTAGAGGCAGGTGTGTAGTGCCACACCCTACAGTGGCAGGTGTGTAGTGCCACACCCTACAATGGCAGGTGTGTAGAGCCACACCCTACAGAGGCAGGTGTGTAGAGCCACACCCTACAGAGGCAGGTGTGTAGTGCCACACCCTACAGTGGCAGGTGTGTAGAGCCACACCCTACAGAGGCAGGTGTGTGGGGCTACACCCTACAGAGGCAGGTGTGTAGTGCCACACCCTACAGTGGCAGGTGTGTAGAGCCACACCCTACAGTGGCAGGTGTGAAGAGCCACACCCTACAGTGGCAGGTGTGTAGAGCCACACCCTACAGAGGCAGGTGTGTAGTGCCACACCCTACAGTGGCAGGTGTGAAGAGCCACACCCTACAGTGGCAGGTGTAGATCCACATAAGTATAATATCAATAAGCTCTCATATTTGGCATTTCTCAGTCCGGTTAAGGAGTAAATTAAATGTGTTATCCGGCCCCGGGTCCCAGAAGACAGGTGTATCATTAACCTTGTTAACACCAGCTAATTACACTAATTACCCTGGACGGTACAAGCTGTTCCGGGTATTAATTACCCTCCTCTGCGGGGCACACCAACGCCCACCTTATCAGCGCCAGGGGTGTGGAGCCGGGTGTGGGAACAGGTATGGGGGCAGGTATGGCCGGGTGTGGGGGCAGGTATGGCCGGGTGTGGTGGTACTGTGGAGGCCCCTGACCAGTCAGGTGAGGCTAGCCACACCAGGGGGCAGGAACGGTGCAGGTGACAACGGTGGGTGATAAGCTAGACCAAGCGGGCTGTTTGTGCTGGCAAGGCGCTCCACGGGCTCGTGTCGTGATTATGTCCCCAGGACAAGCACATGTGTACAGGTGTGCGGACAGCTGCAGGGACCACGGGGCCAGATTCACGAAGTAGTTACGCAAGTACTTACGAACGTGTACATCTTTCCTCCATCTTTGACACCTTTGGTTACATTTAATAAACAGTTTACAAGCATGAAAACTTCTCAGTCAACTGTTGTTATTGCTATAAACAGCCTTCTGGTGCTTCGGAGCTCATTAACTGTTTAATAATTGTAATCAAAGTCGCTAAAGATTGAGAAAAAATGTACAGGTTCGTAAGTGCTTGCTTAACTGTTTCGTGAATCTGGCCCCAGATGTTCCCCCCTTCCACTGGTCAGGGTGTACAGGTGTACAGGTGTACAGGTGTAAGGGGCAGCAACAGAGCACAGATGTCCCCCACTGGAAAGGAAGGGGAGGAGGCGGAGTGGCCTCCTTGAGAGAAAGGAATGGAGTTTCAAGTTGGTTATCCCGGCTGCGAGGGGTTCAGAGACTACATAACAGGCACCATGACGATAAGAGGACCAAGAGTAGTAGTAGCAGTGATATATAACCCTCCACCAAATGACAGAAGACCCAGGCAAGAGTATGACAGAAACAACATGGCAGTTAACACTATAATTGAGAGGGCAGCCACGGCTGCTTGTAGAAATAGATCCCATCTGTTCATCATGGGGGACTTCAATCACGGAAGAATAGACTGGGAGAACAAGGAACCACACTGAGATGAGGAAACTTGGAGAGCTAAACTGTTGGAAGTGGCGACAAGAAATTTTTTAAGTTAGCATGTCAGGGAACCCACAAGAATGAGAGGCAACGATGAACCAGCGAGACTCGACCTAGTCTTCACTCTGAATGGCTCCGACAGCGAGACCAGGGGTGGCGATGCCTCACCAGTGGAGTCCCACAGGGATCAGTCCTTGGACCTGTTTCTGATATATGAAAATGATCTCCCAGAGGGTATAGACTCGTTTCTCTCAATGTTTGATGATCATGCAAAAATTATGAGGAGGATTAGGACAGAGGAAGATAGTATAAGGCTACAAGAGGACCTAGACAAACTGAAGGAATGGTCCAACAAATGGCTACTAAAGTTCAACCCAAGTAAATGTTAGGTAATGAAACTAGGCAGTGGAAACGGGAGGCCAGACACAGGATACAGAATGGAAGATGAAGTCCTTCACGAAATGAACAGAGAGAAAGATCTAGGAGTTGATATCACGCCAAACCTGTCTCCTGAAGCCCACACCAAAAAAGAAAAAAATCGGCGGCATATGCGAGGCTATCGAGATTATCTTGAGATGATTTCAGGGCTTAGCGTCCACGCGGCCCGGTTCTCGACCAGGCCTCCTGTTTGTTACACACCCCCAGGAAGCAGCCCGTAGCAGCTGTCTAACTCCCAGGTACCTATTTACTGCTAGGTGAACAGGGGCATAAAGAGGGGAAAAAAACTCTGCCCATTTGTTTCTGCCTCCACCGGGGATCGAACCCGGAACTTGAGGACTACGAAGACCGAGCGCTGTCCACTCAGCTGTCAGGCGCCCGCTCACCCCGTGGAGGTCAGGCTGGCTAACTTCAGAACTGCCTTCAGGAACCTGTGTAAAGACTCCTTCAGAACCTTGTATACCACATATGTAAGACCAATCCTGGAGTATGCAGCCCCAGCATGGAGCCCGCACCTTGTCAAGCACAAGGCGAAGCTGGAAACAGTTCAGAGGTATGCCACTAGGCTTGTCCCTGAACTAAGAGGCATGAGTTACGAAGGAAAGGCTGAGTGAACTGCACCTCACGTCGCTGGAACACAGGAGAGCTCGGGGAGACATGATCACCACGTACAAAATTCTCAGGGGAATTAACAAGGCCGACAAGGATGGATTATTTAACACGGGTGGTACACGCACAAGGGGACACAGGTGGCAATTGAATACCCAAATGAGGCACAGGGACGTAAGAAAGAATTTTTTCAGTGTCAGAGTAGTTAACAGGTGGAATGCATTAGGCAGTGATGTGGTGGAGGCTGACTCCATACATAGTTTCAAATGTAGATATGATAGAGCCCAGTAGGCTCAGGAACCTTTATACCAGTTAATTGACAGATTGAGAGGCGGGACCAAAGAGCCAAAGCTCAACCCACGCAAGCACAACTAGGTGAGTACTGGTCAGGACGTATACGTGTACAGGTGTAGCCTGTAGTACAGGTGTAGTCCGTCGTACAGGTGTAGCCTGTGGTACAGGTGTAGTCCGTCGTACAGGTGTAGCCTGTGGTACAGGTGTAGTCCGTCGTACAGGTGTAGCCTGTGGTACAGGTGTAGTCCGTCGTACAGGTGTAGCCTGTGGTACAGGTGTAGTCCGTCGTACAGGTGTAGCCTGTGGTACAGGTGTAGTCCGTCGTACAGGTGTAGCCTGTGGTACAGGTGTAGTCCGTCGTACAGGTGTAGCCTGTGGTACAGGTGTAGTCCGTCGTACAGGTGTAGCCTGTGGTACAGGTGTAGTCCGTCGTACAGGTGTAGCCTGTGGTACAGGTGTAGTCCGTCGTACAGGTGTAGCCTGTGGTACAGGTGTAGTCCGTCGTACAGGTGTAGCCTGTGGTACAGGTGTAGTCCGTCGTACAGGTGTAGCCTGTGGTACAGGTGTAGTCCGTCGTACAGGTGTAGTAGCCCGTGGAGGCAGAGCGCAGATGCCCCCCCCCCCCACACACAACGCTGTAGATGGTTCACCAGCAGTACTCACCTAGCTGAACTTGCAGGGTTAAGCTTCAACTCTTGGGCCCCCCTAAAATGATTGATTAGTGGCCGCCAAGAGTAAGTCTTAACTCACTCCTGAAGTGCTGGATCATTGCTCTTGCTCACTGCTGTCTGCATGTCTGCTGGAGCATGTCCTTGCCTCCGTGTTAGGCTTCTCTGCGCGTCTGCTGCTGTGCACGCACATGTATTCACAGAGTTCTGCTTGCGGGGGTTGAGCTCTGCTCTTTCGGCCCGCCTCTCAACTATCAATCTATTTTTTTTGTCCACACACACCACACACACACAAAAGGGGCCAGGTAGCCTGGTGGATAACGCGCAGGACTTGTAATTCTGTGGCGCGGGTTCGATTCCCGCACCCGGCAGAAACAAATGGGCAAAGTTTCTTTCACCCTGAATGTCCCTGTTACCTAGCAGTAAATAGGTACCTGGGAGTTAGTCAGCTGTCACGGCTGCTTCCTGGGTGTGTGTGTACTCACCTAGTTGTACTCACCTAGTTGTGCTTGCGGGGGTTGAGCTCTGGCTCTTTGGTCCCGCCTCTCAACCGTCAATCAACAGGTGTACAGTTTCCTGAGCCTAATGGGCTCTATCATATCTACACTTGAAACTGTGTATGGAGTCAGCCTCCACCACATCGCTTCCTAATGCATTCCATTTGTCAACCACTCTGACACTAAAAAAGTTCTTTCTAATATCTCTGTGGCTCATTTGGGCACTCAGTTTCCACCTGTGTCCCCTAGTGCGTGTGCCCCTTGTGTTAAACAGCCTGTCTTTATCAACCCTGTCGATTCCCCTGAGAATCTTGAATGTGGTGATCATGTCCCCCCCTAACTCTTCTGTCTTCCAACGAAGTGAGGTTTAATTCCTGCAGTCGCTCCTCGTAGCTCATACCTCTCAGCTCGGGTACTAGTCTGGTGGCAAACCTTTGAACCTTTTCCAGTTTAGTCTTATGCTTGACTAGATAGGGACTCCATGCTGGAGCCGCATACTCTAGGATTGGTCTGACATATGTGGTATATAATGTTCTGAAAGATTCCTTACACAAGGGTGTGTGTGTGTGTGTGTGTGTGTGTGTGGTGTGGAGAAAAAAAGTAGCTAGTAAAACAATGAAAAGCGGGCCGAAAGAGCAAAGCTCAACCCCCGCAAAACACAACTAGGTGAATACAACTAGGTGAATACACACACACACACACACACACACACACAAAAAAAAAGCAGCCCGTAACACCTGTCTAACTCCCAGGTACCTATTTACTTGGTGAACAGGACCATCAGGGTGAAAGACACTGCCCATTTGTTTTCCACCATCGCCGGGGATTAGTGTGGAAGGCCTAGCGCGGGTAGACACTGGGCGGGGGGCTGCCACTCGACTTGGGTGGGAATCGTCAGAGTTGGAGGTGAATAAGTAATCAGGGAACCACAACCCCGAACCCTACAATCCCAGAGGGGAGTGGGGAACCCTCCACAAGTAGTAGGCCTTGGATGTCCCTATCTCACCCCAGCTGCCTCATTCAGCCTTTCTCAAAAAACCACCTTTTGTGAGGGCGTCCGTGGACGCACAGGCAACGTGTGGGCGTCCTGTCGGCGTCCGGGTGGCCTAAGGGCGTATGGGAGGCCTGTGGGGTGCATGGGTAAACAAATAACATTCGCTATCACATGCCTGCGTTGGTGTTAAGGAAGCGGTGGAAGCCTAGCGCGCGCCCACAAGCAGCCTCGCACACAGGAAATTAAAGCAGCGTCCCGAGAATTTGGGTCGAGGGTGAGCGGAAACCACAGAATTATGGTTGATGAGACCCAGGACCAAGTCCCACACACGCCAGGCGCAACATTCAGACGCAACACCCAAACGCAACTTCCAGACACGGTACACAGACGCAACACCCACAAATGAACTCGCCAAGTTCACCATTCAATTGAATTATGATTATTTATTGTCATTGTGTATTGTACACAACGCTGCTAGTAGCAATAAATCAGTATCAGTAACAGAAAGTAGCAGTACCAACAGTAACAGTAGTACCAGCATCAACAGTAACAGTAGTACCAGCATCAACAGTAACAGTAGTACCAGCATCAACAGTAACAGTAGTACCAGCATCAACAGTAACAGTAGTACCAGCATCAACAGTAACAGTAGTACCAGCATCAACAGTAACAGTAGTACCAGCATCAACAGTAACAGTAGTACCAGCATCAACAGTAACAGTAGTACCAGCATCAACAGTAACAGTAGTACCAGCATCAACAGTAACAGTAGTACCAGCATCAACAGTAACAGTAGTACCAGCATCAACAGTAACAGTAGTACCAGCATCAACAGTAACAGTAATACCAGCATCAACAGTAATAGTAGTACCAGCATCAACAGTAACAGTAGTACCAGCATCAACAGTAACAGTAGTACCAGCATCAACAGTAACAGTATTACCAGCATCAACAGTAACAGTAGTACCAGCATCAACAGTAACAGTAGTACCAGCATCAACAGTAACAGTAGTACCAGCATCAACAGTAACAGTAGTACCAGCATCAACAGTAACAGTAGTACCAGCATCAACAGTAACAGTAGTACCAGCATCAACAGTAACAGTAGTACCAGCATCAACAGTAACAGTAGTACCAGCATCAACACTAAAAGCAAAGCAAGAGGCAAGAGCAGTGTTGTGTGCCACATCGCACAGGGAGACAACCCCCCCCCCCCCTTCCCATGCTGATAACCAACAATGACAACAAAAAACTCTCGACAATGACAACAAAAAACAGTCACGGCCCGCAGAGCGTCTTGTTATGCTCCTCACGAGGCATCTCCTCCATCAAGGCGCCCTCAGCCGTATACCTCAGGGAGACATAAATAGCTCGGAGCGTTTACCCAGATGTTTCGCCAACAATCCGAGCTCCTACATCTGCAGAACGATCTGGTTGCGGCAATTTGGGGCGGCGATATTTGGCAGAACGGCGCATCTAGAGTTGAATCTGTTATCAGGGATGTTATCGCGCCCCCAAGCTACAAGGGGTCAGGAACATGTGACGTTGAAACAATTGCTGCATGTTCACTTGGCCGGGGAGGGAGGCCAGGCAAACAACAATCCGCTTTGGTGAAACTTTGATGTGTCACTGATACAGGAGACGAGACTGGACCATCTCCAGGGCATTGTTGGAGGGAAGGGCAGCGAACGTCACAGGCTGCCTGATGATAAGACTCTTCGTCGGCGCTGCCCAATAAACTTGCCCCTCGGGGCAAAATTTAAATTTAAAGGACCGGATAGTCTCATAACAAATTCCCTTCTACCAGGGCAGGGCAGCCTCATGCAAGGCCGGACACCCATGACAATCTTCCCCACCAAGGTAGCCTCATTACTGCCCTCAGGACCAGGCTTTGTTTAGAGGCCCCGAGCACAGAAAAGATTATGATATCCAATGAAATAAAACAGCCTAAGCTGACTTGAACTTAAGGTCCCTGGACATTTAAGCAAGTTCGCTTCCACCCACGGCCAGGAATGTGAACAACGTCTGGCCTTACATATTCATCTCCTCGAAGGATTTATATTCTTTTCGCCTGAGAAAAATAGCGTCGAGGTGCACTTAATATTCATTAAGGCACTATCGCACTAGGCAGTGCGATCTCTACATGTGGAAACAATTGTACTCTTTCAATGTCGGGTTATGATCGATGTGCTGACTGTCAACTTTGCGTGTATATAACAGTGAACTGGCGCAGTTCTCTATAGAGATTAATGTTCAAGTCAATCAAATCAAAGACTTTATTCATGAATAGTTGTACATATGTAATTGGGGAAAGTTTACTTAAAAAGTGCAGTACATTAATTACATATGAGAATCACAATAACAGGATAGTACGAAGACATTGCCATCAAAATCAGATAATTAATCTATGACAACTTACACAAATCAATATTATGATTATTATTATTATTATTATTTTTAACATCTTTATTGATAAAATGTCTTATTACAGTGAGGTGCTGTTCGTATTCTCTGTCACACAGGACAAAGGATCATTCACAAGGCAACAGGCAGAAATTATATTTCAGTTAACCACACAAGGCAGGATGGACTCATGAGATATACAGCATAACATAATAATAATAATAATAAATATAATACTCGTTCTTCATTCTTTAGAATGGACAAACAAATTTTGGATAAAATGTTAGGATGTTCAATGAAATACAGTTGATCGTACAACAGGTCAGGTCTAAAATCTTTTACAGTGTCACATGCAATAATGTAGTGTTCAACTGAGAGATTTAATGGTTTGTCACAGGTTACACGTTGAAAGCACTAAGCAGTGTGACAATACAGTGTGATAACACTTGAAATAGATAAGAAAACAAGGAGCCGAGATATGTGTACCGGGTGCAAGAAAAGGCTTACAGAGTTGTTAGAGACTGTTGTAGACCTACAGAGTAGTTGAGAACTGTTGTAGGCCTACAGGGTTGTTGATAAGAGATAGTGGAGTAGGCCTACATAGTACTGGTAGATTAGGACAGGTCAGACAGGTAGAAAACACAGCACAAATCGGGTAAAGGAAGTGACATTATCATTGATCAGATTTGTATGTTATAATAAGAGCACACCTGCACTATGTGGGTCAGCTCTCCTCACAATAATACACAATGCGAGCCGCAAGTGTATTCACGTTACACTTGAATACTTGAGTATGGTGCTGGTTTCGTGTACACTTGTAATTTATTTCCAGAAATAAGAAATTATTTCATCCAATATAAGCAATATTATTATATATTATTTTGTGTATAATAGACAGTTAAGCAAGTCCCAGCTGTGTCTGGGTACAAGTGACAGGATGAACAACCCAGCGGGTTTTCTTCCTATTGGGGAGTGTTGTACATGCTGCTATGGCGGTATGTCCACTCACAAGATGAGTGGCACTGCGCAATAAACTCGCCCCTCGGAGCAAAATTTAAATTTAAGGCCTAGAGTTGTCCCGCTTTCCAACTGTCAAATGTGTTTTGCTACGACTGTAAATATACTTTATATGTATTTACAGTAGCTGAGAGAAGCATTTAAAGAGGTGCGGCGACAACTTAGGATGTAAGCCAATGGTCAAGACTAGTTTGATAACAGTATTTTGTTTTGAGTCATGTGTACTCTGTTTTACATTCATAAACAGACTGCTGGATTAACAAGCATTTGGCTATTTTTGGAGGATTGTATCATAATTCATATTTGCTTTGCTTCGACATTTCAGGTTTACCAAAGTGTATGTTTTGGTTTATTTTGACACCATCCAGATTATCAGGCTGTCTTGTATGTACGCGAAAGGTTATGGCGTCGCCATGGAGGTAACCAAGCCTACAACCCGCCAATCAATCATCACCGTAAACCCAGGTTGCAAGCTTCCACCAGCACCTTAACCTACCTCACTGCGCCAACACCCAGGTGTCCCCCGGGGCGGGAGGACCTTATCCCCCAAGCGTTGCCTGGTCCCTCATCCACCACCACCATGGCTGCTCCTGCTGCTGCTGCGCGAGAAGAACAAAGAACGCTGCAGTATATATACTGGTCCATGCCACGCAGACCATTGCTAATTGATATATCTTATGTAATATAAATTAGTCTCTCTCTCTCTCTCTCTCCTCTCTCTCTCTCTCTTCTCTCTCTCTCTCTCTCTCTCTCCAGCCCTGCCCCCGGGGCGGTGTCATGCACGATATATCAGGGTGGGGAGAGACGGAGAGGGAAGCCTGGTGTTGCAGGAGGTACAAGGTCTCCTTCACCTTTATCGTATCACTTCTCATGCTGGCTGCAATAGCACTTGTGCTTCTCGCTCAGGTAGACAAAGCCTCACAGCGTGTCTCTCACACCTAAACTTTTCCTGCTCCACTTTATTATATATATATATTATATATATATATATATATATATATATATATATATATATATATACTATGTAAAAGCGTATATGTAAATATATTTATATACATATATTTCATACTTTCACCGCTAGCAGTTTTTTGAGGCAGTTACTGATGCATGTACCGCTTCCACCGCTGCTAGTCGCAGAATTATAATTCCTGGTTATTGTGAGAGCATCGAAATACCTCCTGACTATGGCTGGCCTCAATCCACACACACACGACTCCGGCTACATCATTGAAATATGTAAAATACGACTCCAGCTGCATCAATATAATATGTAAAACACACACACACACGACTCTAGCTGCATCAATATAAAATATAAAACCATAAAGTGTAAATTGGCGGGTTTAGTGGAGAGTCGGCGTTGGCAACACTGGCTGCTGCCTGGGCTCCGGGGGCCACAAGGGCGTATCCACCACCTCTAAACCTTCACCCTTACGGCAACCCCTTCGATTTTATCGGGGATGTGTTTTCGTGTTGAGATTCTGTCTGATTTAATAAAGTTTGCGCATGGAGGCACTGTCAATGGTGTGCCGGAGTAGCGATGTATACTAGACGCTTCAAAACGGAGAGTAAACCGCACAGAGTTGGAAATGGCGCAGTCTCCCGCCTCGCTCACTCCATTTTTAAGCCCTCAACATAAAGCTTTTTGTCCCTCCAGCGCAGTGATTTCCTTGTTTTTGTTCACAGACGTATCTCAACTTTATATTTTTTGTCTTTCGCACGTATTTTCTAGTGTTTTTTTTTGTTTTATCTTTAATGGTTCCTCAAAAAAGATATATATACGAGAAATGTTTCCAACAGCAGCGAGAGTCATCAAAAGCAACACAAACATCCAATCTTCAACACTCGGATGCCAAACGGCGTATACAATTCACCAAACGTCTACGGCAATTCCGCCCCAAACCACAAGGCTGTTCATCTCCCCTCCCACCATCCCCTCCCCACCTTCCCCTCCACCTTCCCTCCCCACCAGAATATCCCCTCCCTCCCTCCCTTCCCCAACGTGGCGCTTATGACCCTGCAGCCCGGAGCCCCATCCGGGTACGCCTCGACCATCCCATTAGTCTGTAATACTTCACATCTTCCATTGGATATTAGCCTTTTTTAGCCATTGCTGTGCCTCTAACACACTATGCTCAAAACACTCTAAACATTAATCCTTACTGGTCCAGATGTGGCAGGAGTTTGTTAAGGAAGACTTGTCTTACAGGATGGGAGAGAGTTTGTATAGCATGTTATTAACCCGGTACTATTGGCCAAGTCGACTACTGATGGGGGGAGGAGATTGGCGTGTTTCCGTAAGCAGGGCTCTGCTGCACGCTGCTCTCACTCCTCTCACACCCTGCTCTTACTCTTCTCACATACGCACATTGTAGGGAGAACCAGTCATCCCTGTGCATTGAGCAGCTTGCATGTTCACCATTTTATCAAATTCTTCTCCATTTTTATGTGTGGAGGCTTTGTATACTCTCTCCTCTCTCTCTTGCTTTGTTCCTCTAACATTTCTCCTCCCCCTGCAGTCATTCCTTCCCCTCCCCCCTCCCCATCTTGCCTTCCCACCTACCTCGCTTGTTCCCTCCCTCCCCCCTCCATCTCTCTCTTTCTCTCTCTTTCTCTCTCCCTCCCTGCTTCTCAGATAAATTTCAGCTCAAGTTTCTCTTTTAACACATGAGTAAGCGGTCATGTGACACATGAGGCAGAGGCAATGGCAACCCGTTGCATCAGTAGTCAAGAAAGGTTATCCCCTATATATATATATTATATATATATATATATTATATAATATATATATATATATATATATACTATATATATATTCATATATATAATACAAGCAGCTACGACTACTCTACATCGTACGAAATTCCACATTTATGTAACTGTTTGAGGAAAGTCGCAGTACAAAAAACAATATATATTACAGCAATGTATGGAGGCGTGGCAAGCGCTGGACATACCTCCGCTACAAGGCCGGATATATCGACTCACTTGAATATAACCCCAGCGCGGTGTTGCCAGTTGATGTATACCTTGTGTAATCAACAGTAGTATATTTACATGTGAACAAAGAATCGGGCTGATAAACAAATATAAAACACAAAACCCGTCTACCATCCCTATCCCTCCCACCCAGATAACCACATCCCCCCCTACGCCCCTACCCCACAAACCCCCCCTATCTCTATCCCTTGTTGAACTACCCAGGGGGTGGAAGAGTTGCCAGCTCCTCTATGCTGCGCACTACCCTATCTGCGTATTCAATATTTTCCGCAGTTTCACTAAAAAGAAGGAGAGTACTCGTCGTGGACGTGGTGTGAGCAGACGTGTTTGTGTTGCTCTGCTACTAGCGTCTGGTGTGGTGACGGTTTGTCGTCGCCGGGAGCCGGCGTGTTACCGGATGGCTGGATAACGTCGAGCTGGGGGTGGATAAGTGCTATCATGGGCTCCTACACACCTCCACTCAAGCGGAAGGAGTCCATAGGGCTCAAGTTTAGTTGTCATTTGATCCGACCTTGTATCCACGACGATTTCGATGTGTTACAGATCAAGACGAAAGAAATATTTGGTTACCAAACACTGCCAGGGAACAGAGTGGTGTTGAAATTTGAAAACAATGTAGCGTTTTCAGATTTTCTCAAGAAGTATGATGATAAATTATAGTTTACCTAATGGAAAGGATCAGTAGAAGTGATTAATTGAGCAAAACGTTTACATACGTTTCTGTGAGGGATGCGCCATTGAAATGTTGAATGGAAACTATTATAGCTACATGCAACATAGGGAAGTGGACAATGTTCGCTTCAAATAGTATACTTTAGGGACCAGGGAAAGGGCGTTTTAATGGAAAAGAACAGTAAAGATGGAACTTCATCGCAATATTCCTTGCATCAATGTCAGTAGAAGGTCATATATTAAATTTATTATACAATGGCCAACTGCAAACTGTTTTAAGTGTGGAGCGTACTGGTCACAGGCTGCTGCCTGCCAGCGTGGTGGCATCAGAACGGATCAACAATTTTACGTGAACATGACTTTCCGCCACTAATAGGGACAGTGTCTCAGGAAATAAGCCCCCCCACTGTTGTACAGTCCTGCATAGTCCAGGTGGGTAGATGAAGTAACCCCCAACTCTGTAAGTGAAACGTCTCGTGGGAGTGAATCCCAGTGCGAATGAGGCCGAGTTAAGGTAACTTATATG
>WNGS01169498.1:33274-59880 GCA_020271785.1 Procambarus virginalis
CCCCAATCACTCGCACAGTCGGGGGATTGAACGCCGACCTGCATGAAGCGAGACCGGCACTCTACCGTCCAGCCTAAGTGTTAACTGGGGCATCAAGGCGAAGGGTCACTGCTACATGGAGAGTCTCCAGACACTTCTTGCAGATGGGTCCAGCATATATACATTTTCTTATGTCCTCCATGGACAGGGTGAGAGATATGTTAGACATATAATTCAACAATCAACCACAAGGTGATTGTAATGCTTTTTTTTTTTGAGATATATACAAGAGTTGTTACATTCTTGTACACTTCCACCACCAGCTATCTGCCCGAAACGCTACGCGTTCCGGGCAGGTCCCTGGAATACGATCCCCGCGCGAAGAATCGTTGTTACAACCAAGTACACATTTTACTGTTGCGTTAAACAGAGGTACAGTTAAGGAAATGCGCCCAGTAAATCCTCCCCGGCCAGGATACGAACCCATGACAAAGCGCTCGCGGAACGCCAGGCGAGTGTCTTACCACTACACCACGGAGACTGCTAAATGCTAAGTAATCTACAAACATAAATGCACAGATTTACGTCTGTCCTCCATAAACAGTGTCGGAGGTGTCTTTTTACAGTGTCATTAATGTGCGTTTACAAAGGTGAAATGCAATTCTGACAGCTTCCACATACTTTGTATACAAATTACACACATATTACACATATACCTACACATATCCACATATATATACATACACCTATGTCTCTCTACTTTGACAAGGTAAGATAGCTGGTGGTGGAAGTGATATTGGTGGTAGCGTTGGTGGTAGTGATGGCGGTGATGGGTGGTAGTGATGGTGGTAGTGATGGTGATGGCGGTGATGGTGGTGGTGGTACTGGACGGGGCAGTGGTATAGGAGAGGCTGGGACAGGTACCGGAGACGACCACAGGTACCAGGAATTATCTCCTGAAGGCCAGACCTGGACCCATCATCCCGCCCCGAGCCCCAACCAACCCTTGATGACTGCTGCCTATCCTGTCTACTACCTTACCTGGCCGAACCCGGGCAGTCCGCCCGTCGCTGCCACACCAACCATACTCAAACACCAGCCCACAACCTCACAGTGATGTTCCTTCCCTCTAACCTTACCTGACTATCAGTTGGCCATTCCCCTTCCCACACACCCACCCCATTCCACCCAACCACCCCATTCCACCCACCTCCCCGGCCGACCTGCCCCACCCAGCACGCCTGGAGGCCTATAAGCCCACATTCTCGGCCGACCCGCCCTCCCATCACACCATCACCCGGACAAAATGTGCATACAGATATACACACATCAGTAGAATGTATACACATTCGTGTACACAATGTACAAGGACACGCAGAAGTGTACAAGGGACACACAGAAGTGTACAGGGACACACAGAAGTGTACAAGGGACACATAGAAGTGTACAAGGGACACACAGAAGTGTACAAGGGACACATAGAAGTGTAAGGGACACACAGAAGTGTACAGGGACACACAGAAGTGTACAAGGGACACACAGAAGTGTACAGGGACACACAGAAGTGTACAGGGACACACAGAAGTGTACAAGGGACACACAGAAGTGTACAGGGACACACAGAAGTGTACAGGGACACACAGAAGTGTACAGGGACACACAGAAGTATACAAGGGACACACAGAAGTGTACAGGGACACACAGAAGTGTACAAGGGACACACAGAAGTGTACAAGGGACACACAGAAGTGTACAAGGGACACACAGAAGTGTACAAGGGACACACAGAAGTGTACAGGGACACACAGAAGTGTACAGGGACACACAGAAGTGTACAAGGGACACACAGAAGTGTACAAGGGACACACAGAAGTGTACAAGGGACACACAGAAGTGTACAAGGGACACACAGAAGTGTACAGGGACACACAGAAGTGTACAAGGGACACACAGAAGTGTACAAGGGACACACAGAAGTGTACAGGGACACACAGAAGTTACAGGGACACACAGAAGTGTACAGGGACACACAGAAGTGTACAGGGACACACAGAAGTGTACAAGGGACACACAGAAGTGTACAAGGGACACACAGAAGTGTACAGGGACACACAGAAGTGTACAGGGACACACAGAAGTGTACAAGGGATAAACTAATCCAATATACATGATGCTGTACCATCATTGTATAGTGGACCCCCCCCCCTCATGCTTAACGCTTCCATCATAGTGAGGTGAGTCACCTTATACTCTCGCCTGTTAGACTTCCAGATGTGGGTATCAGGGCCTCATACACCAAGTATCAGGGCCTCATACATCAAGTATCAGGGCCTCATACACCAAGTATCAGGGCCTCATACATCAAGTATCAGGGCCTCATACACCAAGTATCAGGGCCTCATACATCAAGTATCAGGGCCTCATACACCAAGTATCAGGGCCTCATACACCAAGTATCAGGGCCTCATACATCAAGTATCAGGGCCTCATACACCAAGTATCAGGGCCTCATACACCAAGTATCAGGGCCTCATACACCAAGTATCAGGGCCTCATACACCAAGTATCAGGGCCTCATACACCAAGTATCAGGGCCTCATACACCAAGTATCAGGGCCTCATACACCAAGTATCAGGGCCTCATACATCAAGTATCACGGCCTCATACACCAAGTATCACGGCCTCATACACAAAAAGGGCCACATCTACAGAGGCAGGTGTGTAGAGCCACACCCTACAGAGGCAGGTGTGTAGAGCCCACCTACAGAGGCAGGTGTGTAGAGCCACACGCTACAGTGGAGGTGTGTAGAACCACACCCACAATGGCAGGTGTGTAGAGCCACGCCCTACAGAGGCAGGTGTGTGGGGCCACACCCTACAGAGGCAGGTGTGTGGGGCCACACCCTACAGAGGCAGGTGTGTAGAGCCACACCCTACAGAGGCAGGTGTGTAGAGCCACACCCTACAGAGGCAGATGTGTTGAGCCACACCCTACAGTGGCAGGTGTGAAGAGCCACACCCTACAGAGGCAGGTGTGTAGAGCCACACCCTACAGTGGCAGGTGTGAAGAGCCACACCCTACAGAGGCAGGTGTGTAGAGCCACATCCTACAGAGGCAGGTGTGTAGAGCCACACCCTACAGAGGCAGGTGTGTAGAGCCACACCCTACAGAGGTAGGTGTGTAGAGCCACACCCTACAGTGGCAGGTGTGTAGAGCCACACCCTACAATGGCAGATGTGTAGAGCCACACCCTACAGAGGCAGGTGTGTGGGGCCACACCCTACAGAGGCAGATGTGAAGAGCCACACCCTACAGAGGCAGGTGTGTAGAGCCACACCCTACAGAGGCAGGTGTGTAGAGCCACACCCTACAGAGGCAGGTGTGTAGAGCCACACCCTACAGTGGCAGGTGTGTAGAGCCACACCCTACAGTGGCAGGTGTGAAGTGCCACACCCTACAGAGGCAGGTGTGAAGTGCCACACCCTACAGTGGCAGGTGTGAAGTGCCACACCCTACAGTGGCGGGTGTGTAGAGCCACACCCTACAGAGGCAGGTGTGTAAAGCCACACCCTACAGTGGCAGGTGTAGATCCACATAAGTATAATATCAATAAACTCTCATATTTGGCATTTCTCAGTCCGGTTAAGGAGTAAATTAAATGTGTTATCCGGCCCCGGGTCCCAGAAGACAGGTGTATCATTAACCTTGTTAACACCAGCTAATTACACTAATTACCCTGGACGGTACAAGCTGTTCCGGGTATTAATTACCCTCCTCTGCGGGGCACACCAACGCCCACCTTATCAGCGCCAGGGGTGTGGAGCCGGGTGTGGGAGCAGGTATGGGGGCAGGTATGGCCGGGTGTGGGGGCAGGTATGGCCGGGTGTGGTGGTACTGTGGAGGCCCCTGACCAGTCAGGTGAGGCAAGCCACACCATGGGCAGGAACGGTGCAGGTGACAACGGTGGGTGATAAGCTAGACCAAGCGGGCTGTTTGTGCTGGCAAGGCGCTAAACGGGCTCCTGTCGTGATTATGTCTCCAGGACAAGCACATGTGTACAGGTGTGCGGACAGCTGCAGGGACCAGGGGGCCAGATTCACGAAGTAGTTACGCAAGTACTTACGAACGTGTACATCTTTCCTCAATCTTTGACGGCTTTGGTTGCATTTAATAAACAGTTTACAAGCTTGAAAACTTCTCAGTCAACTGTTGTTGTTGCTATAAACAGCCTTCTGGTGCTTCGGAGCTCATTAACTGTTTAATACTTGTAATCAAAGTCGCTAAAGATTGAGAAAAAATGTACAGGTTCGTAAGTGCTTGCTTAACTGTTTCGTGAATCTAGCCCCAGATGTTCCCCCCTTCCACTGGTCAGGGTGTACAGGTGTACAGGTGTACAGGTGTACAGGTGTAAGGGGCAGCAACAGAGCACAGATGTCCCCCACTGGGAAGGAAGGGGAGGAGGCGGAGTGGCCTCCTTGAGAGAAAGGAATGGAGTTTCAAGTTGGTTATCCCGGGCTGCGAGGGGTTGAGAGACTACATAACAGGCACCATGACGATAAGAGGACCAAGAGTAGTAGTAGTAGCAGTGATATATAACCCTCCACCAAACGACAGAAGACCCAGGCAAGAGTATGACAGAAACAACATGGCAGTTAACACTATAATTGAGAGGGCAGCCACGGCTGCCTGTAGAAATAGATCCCATCTGTTCATCATTGGGGACTTCAATCACGGAAGAATAGACTGGGAGAACAAGGAACCACACTGAGATGAGGAAACTTGGAGAGCTAAACTGTTGGAAGTGGCGACAAGAAATTTTTTAAGTTAGCATGTCAGGGAACCCACAAGAATGAGAGGCAACGATGAACCAGCGAGACTCGACCTAGTCTTCACTCTGAATGGCTCCGACAGCGAGACCAGGGGTGGCGATGCCTCACCAGTGGAGTCCCACAGGGATCAGTCCTTGGACCTGTTTCTGATATATGAAAATGATCTCCCAGAGGGTATAGACTCGTTTCTCTCAATGTTTGATGATCATGCAAAAATTATGAGGAGGATTAAGACAGAGGAAGATAGTATAAGGCTACAAGAGGACCTAGACAAACTGAAGGAATGGTCCAACAAATGGCTACTAAAGTTCAACCCAAGTAAATGTTAGGTAATGAAACTAGGCAGTGGAAACGGGAGGCCAGACACAGGATACAGAATGGAAGATGAAGTCCTTCACGAAATGAACAGAGAGAAAGATCTAGGAGTTGATATCACGCCAAACCTGTCTCCTGAAGCCCACACCAAAAAAGAAAAAAATCGGCGGCATATGCGAGGCTATCGAGATTATCTTGAGATGATTTCAGGGCTTAGCGTCCACGCGGCCCGGTCCTCGACCAGGCCTCCTGTTTGTTACACACCCCCAGGAAGCAGCCCGTAGCAGCTGTCTAACTCCCAGGTACCTATTTACTGCTAGGTGAACAGGGGCATAAAGAGGGGAAAAAAACTCTGCCCATTTGTTTCTGCCTCCACCGGGGATCGAACCCGGAACTTGAGGACTACGAAGACCGAGCGCTGTCCACTCAGCTGTCAGGCGCCCGCTCACCCCGTGGAGGTCAGGCTGGCTAACTTCAGAACTGCCTTCAGGAACCTGTGTAAAGACTCCTTCAGAACCTTGTATACCACATATGTAAGACCAATCCTGGAGTATGCAGCCCCAGCATGGAGCCCGCACCTTGTCAAGCACAAGGCGAAGCTGGAAACAGTTCAGAGGTATGCCACTAGGCTTGTCCCTGAACTAAGAGGCATGAGTTACGAAGGAAAGGCTGAGTGAACTGCACCTCACGTCGCTGGAACACAGGAGAGCTCGGGGAGACATGATCACCACGTACAAAATTCTCAGGGGAATTAACAAGGCCGACAAGGATGGATTATTTAACACGGGTGGTACACGCACAAGGGGACACAGGTGGCAATTGAATACCCAAATGAGGCACAGGGACGTAAGAAAGAATTTTTTCAGTGTCAGAGTAGTTAACAGGTGGAATGCATTAGGCAGTGATGTGGTGGAGGCTGACTCCATACATAGTTTCAAATGTAGATATGATAGAGCCCAGTAGGCTCAGGAACCTTTATACCAGTTAATTGACAGATTGAGAGGCGGGACCAAAGAGCCAAAGCTCAACCCACGCAAGCACAACTAGGTGAGTACTGGTCAGGACGTATACGTGTACAGGTGTAGCCTGTAGTACAGGTGTAGTCCGTCGTACAGGTGTAGCCTGTGGTACAGGTGTAGTCCGTCGTACAGGTGTAGCCTGTGGTACAGGTGTAGTCCGTCGTACAGGTGTAGCCTGTGGTACAGGTGTAGTCCGTCGTACAGGTGTAGCCTGTGGTACAGGTGTAGTCCGTCGTACAGGTGTAGCCTGTGGTACAGGTGTAGTCCGTCGTACAGGTGTAGCCTGTGGTACAGGTGTAGTCCGTCGTACAGGTGTAGCCTGTGGTACAGGTGTAGTCCGTCGTACAGGTGTAGCCTGTGGTACAGGTGTAGTCCGTCGTACAGGTGTAGCCTGTGGTACAGGTGTAGTCCGTCGTACAGGTGTAGCCTGTGGTACAGGTGTAGTCCGTCGTACAGGTGTAGCCTGTGGTACAGGTGTAGTCCGTCGTACAGGTGTAGTAGCCCGTGGAGGCAGAGCGCAGATGCCCCCCCCCCCACACAACGCTGTAGATGGTTCACCAGCAGTACTCACCTAGCTGAACTTGCAGGGTTAAGCTTCAACTCCTGGGCCCCTAAAATGATTGATTAGTGGCCGCCAAGAGTAAGTCTTAACTCACTCCTGAAGTGCTGGATCATTGCTCTTGCTCACTGCTGTCTGCATGTCTGCTGGAGCATGTCCTTGCCTCCGTGTTAGGCTTCTCTGCGCGTCTGCTGCTGTGCACGCACATGTATTCACCGAGTTCTGCTTGCGGGGGTTGAGCTCTGCTCTTTCGGCCCGCCTCTCAACTATCAATCTATTTTTTTTTTTGGTCCACACACACACACACACACACACACACACAAGGGGCCAGGTAGCCTGGTGGATAGCGCACAGGACTTGTAATTCTGTGGCGCGGGTTCGATTCCCGCACCCGGCAGAAACAAATGGGCAAAGTTTCTTTCACCCTGAATGCCCCTGTTACCTAGCAGTAAATAGGTACCTGGGAGTTAGTCAGCTGTCACGGGCTGCTTCCTGTGTGTGTGTGTGTGTGTGGTGTGGAGAAAAAAAGTAGCTAGTAAAACAATTGAAAAGCGGGCCGAAAGAGCAAAGCTCAACCCCCGCAAAACACAACTAGGTGAATACAACTAGGTGAATACACACACACACACACAAGAAGCAGCCCGTAACACCTGTCTAACTCCCAGGTACCTATTTACTTGGTGAACAGGGCCATCAGGGTGAAAGACACTGCCCATTTGTTTTCCACCATCGCCGGGGATTAGTGTGGAAAGCCTAGCGCGGGTAGACACTGGGCGGGGGGCTGCCACTCGACTTGGGTGGGAATCGTCAGAGTTGGAGGTGAATAAGTAATCAGGGAACCACAACCCCGAACCCTACAATCCCAGAGGGGAGTGGGGAACCCTCCACAAGTAGTAGGCCTTGGATGTCCCTATCTCACCCCAGCTGCCTCATTCAGCCTTTCTCAAAAAAACACCTTTTGTGAGGGCGTCCGTGGACGCACAGGCAACGTGTGGGCGTCCTGTCGGCGTCCGGGTGGCCTAAGGGCGTATGGGAGGCCTGTGGGGTGCATGGGTAAACAAATAACATTCGCTATCACATGCCTGCGTTGGTGTTAAGGAAGCGGTGGAAGCCTATCGCGCGCCCACAAGCAGCCTCGCACACAGGAAATTAAAGCAGCGTCCCGAGAATTTGGGTCGAGGGTGAGCGGAAACCACAGAATTATGGTTGATGAGACCCAGGACCAAGTCCCACACACGCCAGGCGCAACATTCAGACGCAACACCCAAACGCAACTTCCAGACACGGTACACAGACGCAACACCCACAAATGAACTCGCCAAGTTCACCATTCAATTGAATTATGATTATTTATTGTCATTGTGTATTGTACACAACGCTGCTAGTAGCAATAAATCAGTATCAGTAACAGAAAGTAGCAGTACCAACAGTAACAGTAGTACCAGCATCAACAGTAACAGTAGTGCCAGCATCAACAGTAACAGTAGTACCAGCATCAACAGTAACAGTAGTACCAGCATCAACAGCATCAACAGTAACAGTAGTACTGTTACTGTTGATGCTGGACTGTTACTGTTGATGCCGGACTGTTACTGTTGATGCTGGTACTACTGTTACTGTTGATGCTGGTACTACTGTTACTGTTGATGCTGGTACTACTGTTACTGTTGATGCTGGTACTACTGTTACTGTTGATGCTGGTACTACTGTTACTGTTGATGCTGGTACTACTGTTACTGTTGATGCTGGTACTACTGTTTACTGTTGATGCTGGTACTACTGTTACTGTTGATGCTGGTACTACTGTTACTGTTGTAGTACCAGCATCAACACTAAAAGCAAAGCAAGAGGCAAGAGCAGTGTTGTGTGCCACATCGCACAGGGAGACAACCCCCCCCCCTCCCATGCTGATAACCAACAATGACAACAAAAACTCTCGACAATGACAACAAAAAACAGTCACGGCCCGCAGAGCGTCTTGTTATGCTCCTCACGAGGCATCTCCTCCATCAAGGCGCCCTCAGCCGTATACCTCAGGGAGACATAAATAGCTCGGAGCGTTTACCCAGATGTTTCGCCAACAATCCAAGCTCCTACATCTGCAGAACGATCTGGTTGCGGCAATTTGGGGCAGCGATATTTGGCAGAACGGCGCATCTAGAGTTGAATCTGTTATCAGGGATGTTATCGCGCCCCCAAGCTACAAGGGGTCAGGAACATGTGACGTTGAAACAATTGCTGCATGTTCACTTGGCCGGGGGGGAGGCCAGGCAAACAACAATCCGCTTTGGTGAAACTTTGATGTGTCACTGATACAGGAGACGAGACTGGACCATCTCCAGGGCATTGTTGGAGGGAAGGGCAGCGAGCGTCACAGGCTGCCTGATGATAAGACTCTTCGTCGGCGCTGCCCAATAAACTTGCCCCTCGGGGCAAAATTTAAATTTAAAGGACCGGATAGTCTCATAACAAATTCCCTTCTACCAGGCAGGGCAGCCTCAGCAAGGCCGGACACCCATGACAATCTTCCCACCAAGGTAGCCTCATTACTGCCCTCAGGACCAGGCTTTGTTTAGAGGCCCCGAGCACAGAAAAGATTATGATATCCAATGAAATAAAACAGCCTAAGCTGACTTGAACTTAAGGTCCCTGGACATTTAAGCAAGTTCCCTTCCACCCACGGCCAGGAATGTGAACAACGTCTGGCCTTACATATTCATCTCCTCGAAGGATATTTATATTCTTTTCGCCTGAGAAAAATAGCGTCGTGGTGCACTTAATATTCATTAAGGCACTATCGCACTAGGCAGTGCGATCTCTACATGTGGAAACAATTGTACTCTTTCAATGTCGGGTTATGATCGATGTGCTGAATTTAAGTTGCAGTTGTCAACTTTGCGTGTATATAACAGTGAACTGGCGCAGTTCTCTATAGAGATTAATGTTCANGGGTGGTGTTGGTGGTGGTGGAGATTGGTGGTGGAGACTGGTGGGTGGTGGTGGTGGTGGAGACTGGTGGGTGGTGTTGGTGGGGTGGTGGTGGAGACTGGTGGGTGGTGTTGGTGGTGGTGGGGGAGACTGGTGGGTGGGTTGGTGGTGGTGGAGACTGGTGGGTGGTGTTGGTGGTGGTGGAGACTGGTGGGTTGTGGTGGTGGTGGTGGTGGGGACTGGTGGGTGGTGGTGGTGGTGGTGGAGACTGGTGGGTGGTGGTGGTGGTGGTGGTGGTGGAGACTGGTGGGTGGTGTTGGTGGTGGTGGAGACTGGTGGGTGGTGTTGGTGGTGGTGGAGACTGGTGAGTGTTGGTGGTGGTGGAGACTGGTGGGTGGTGTTGGTGGTGGTGGAGACTGGTGGGTGGTGGTGGTGGAGACTGGTGAGTGTTGGTGGTGGTGGAGACTGGTGGGTGTTGGTGGTGGTGGTGGAGACTGGTGAGTGTTGGTGGTGGTGGAGACTGGTGAGTGTTGGTGGTGGTGGAGACTGGTGAGTGTTGGTGGTGGTGGAGACTGGTGGGTGTTGGTGGAGGCGTCAGTAACCTCAGGTAGCTTCAGTAATTAGTGAGGATTCACAAAGTGATAACCCAGGTAAATAATCAATCCTGGCAATGTTCCTCAACTAATTGCTACTTGCACGTACACTGTTACGGCCACTTTGGGCGAGTAACCGGGTTCTTGCTGTTAATATATCTTATAACCTCTTCTTCCTTATCCTATCCCAAGTTGGTCGTAAGTTTTCAACAACTGGCTGTGGCAAGTAGTAGTGCAGAGAATAATGATGGGGGAGGGAGATAAATAATATGTAATTACTCCTTCACTAATATATTAACGCTTTCACCACTCTATATATTATATTAAAGTATTACTACACATATTTACAGTGTCACTTTACCTCAGGGCACTCCATAGATCAGCACTGTTCATCAACTCCACACGAGGCAAGTCCACACGTCGTCCACACTTACTGGCAATCACAGGCCAGTTCACCTTCCTCAACAAGGGCCAGTTAACACACACTGTATGGTCACGCTGTGCCAATACCCCCTCACCTCCGCTCTCCAGATACACACTGGCAGAGGGTTTCAACAACACACTGACAGGGGTCTCACATAATCACATACAGGGGTAGCTAGCTTCCTGGCAGAAGTCTCTAGTCACTCAATAGCAGCACTTCTCAACACACGCATCACTGTCATCTGGTAACTCTTCCTGGCCAATCCCGGGTACGTCGGTCCATACAATACTGCATAAGTCAGCAGCTAACACACTGCTATAACCGACGGCGGCCACTTTATCCTCTCACAGGACCAAGTCAAGAGTTCTGGACTGCCCAAGATCAACAGCCCTCCTCAGCGTAATCGCCTCCTTACGTCACCTCTGGGAACATAAAACGTCATTAGTTAGACAGACAGTATACTGGGTGACCTTAGGATAACACCCATCCACCGGGGAACTGAAATTGTAATTGTAGTCGCAACCTAGATGGCGTTGATCTCGATACGCCACCCACCAGAGGGCATCAGCATCGACCTCACCTTCTAACTGAGGCAGGAAACCGGAGCCTTTTGCTGACACCACACCACCGCCAACAGATGGCAATGTCTGCGTCGCACCTAGTACCTGGGAATTGGAGTGCAGGTCCATAAATGGCGTCGAAATCGTCACTCCACACTCCAGCAATGGTGTCGATACCGTAACATATACACACGTACATGCATACACACACACACACGCACATATTTACAGTGGCGCTTTACCTCAGGACTCTCCATAGATCAGCAGTGTTCATCAACTCCACATGAGGCAAGTTCACACGTCATCCACACTTAATGGCAATAATCACATACGCTCACGGGACACCACGAGCGTAGCTCTCATCCTGTAACTACACTTAGGTAATTACATACATGCACACGCACACACACACACAACTGAGTACCCACATGAGCCACAGAGACGTTAGAAGGAACTTTTTCAGTGTCAGAGTAGTTAACGGATGGAATGCATTAGGCAGTGATGTGGTGGAGGCTGACTCCATACACAGTTTCAAATGTAGATATGATAGAGCCCAGTAGGCTCAGGAATCTGTATACCTGTTGATTGACGGTTGAGAGGCGGGACCAAAGAGCCAGAGCTCAACCACCGTAAACACAACTAGGTGAGTACAACTAGGTGAGTACATATACACATGTAAGTACATTAGGGGGGGCCTGATAGTTGAGTGGACAGTGCCCTGGACTCGTAACCTTAAGGTCCGGGTTCGATCCTGGCTGATGCCAGAAACAAAATGGGCAGAGTTTCTTTCACCCTGATGCCCCCTGTTACCTGGTAGTAAATAAGAACCTGGGAGTTAGACAGCTGTTATGTGCTGCTTCCTGGTGTGTGTGTGGAAAAAATTAAAAATTAGTTAGTAGTTAGTAACAGTTGATTGATTGACAGTTGAGAGGCGGGCCGAATGAGCAGAGCTCAACCCCCGCAAGCACAATTAAGTGAATACATTGTTACAGGAGGAAAGGGGGGGGGGGAGGGAGAGGAATAAGGAATACTGAATATAGTTCACTAACCATGTCGCCAGTTTCCTCGTTAAGGGGTTAAATAATGAGAGAATATTGTTATTCTTTCCCTCCTACACACACCTCTACGCTCGTGCCTAACTTGGCACTTAATACCTATGTGGGCCAGAGAACCATTGGCATCTCACCACCTCCTCTGAAGGCTCACTAGGCTTCCACACTAGTTTTCTTCAAGAAGTGCCAGACCAGCCGGGCTGTGATGGATATGTGGGCCTGCGGGCTGCTCCAAGCAACAGCCTGGTGGACCAAGCTCTCACAAGCCACAGAAAAAGACTTCTACCATGCTCCGCACTCCACAAGTAGCTCTCAAACACGCCATATCTACAAGGATATGCTCCCCGATCGCTGTGTTCCTTCGTACTTAGTGGCCAATGTATTAGACGTGGTATAATTAAAATAGAGGCATTACGGAAACACGGTGTTTCATCTGAACAACATTCACTAAGAAAACCATACACATATGAAACTAGCCACTTGGTCCTACTAGCCTCACGCAATGTCAAACTGAACGGCCACTCTCGGCCCTCAATATATCAAGGTTACTCTGCCTGGAACAGTTCATGTAACTGTGATATTAATCTGGATCACAAATAATCAAGAGGCTTCTTAATCAAACTTGAACTAAATTAGAGAATATTTAGTAGTAAATAATCACTTAACAGCACTAGGCTTTTCTTCATCAAATAGGTTATACTTTACTGCCTCTTCACAATATAATGTATACATAAGCCAACTTATCTATAATATTTCTAGAACATTCTACTACAAGAATTGCAACAATAAATATCGTAATAGTTCCTTAAGGAACTTCTAACCTATTAGAGGAATTGGGAAGGCAGGTTATTCAAATAGAACATTTACAGAGTCCTCAACAGAAGCCAAGAGTTCCTCTCAGGTTCTTCAGCTCACTGTCGTCTCAGATATCTCAATGACGTCACACCGTCACCAGCTGATCCCTGACATCAGGCATGTCCTTGGTCTATCCCCCCCTGCAATATCCTTGGTGATGTTGCAGATCATTCACTAAGCTCCTTTGCAATGAAGTTTTTGGGCATCCTCATCCCTTCGAGAGCGCTAAGGAACGCGTCCTTGTGTTGCTTCACCTGGTTGTGTATGTAGCGTCACTGGTTATTCACGTTAGTCACAGTTCATTCACCGAATGACCGATAAAATGATCACCAGCCTTGCTCACAGGCGAAAAGTTAATAGTCACTCTTACCAGTCGTCCTGTTGAATGCTACCAGCCTCTTCTCTCCTGTCTTCTGGAGATCAACTTCTCAGGAAACGACCTACGTTTCTTGACTTCGTCGGGACTGGATCGTGGACTTGATGATTGCTCTCATCAACGTGATCCACTGACGCCATAGGGTGTCTATCCTTCCTTTGCTCTGACTAAAGGTTTTCCGTTGAACATCTGATCCCTTCAAGTTCTTCTCACCGTTCTGCCATATCCAAAAGGATTTCAGCCGCTTATCTTGCGGTCGAAGTACTGTTGCTCTCTTCGTTGGCTCAACTAATCACTTGCCCGAAACACTATGTGTACTAGTGGCTTTAGGTATTGTATGTACTAGCTCTATCTTTAAATTCCAACACATGTTTGTAACTCATCTTCAATGTATGAACCTTTACCTGAATAAAAAATCTAAATCTAACTGGTCTATATAAACCGGATGTAATTTGTCTGAAAAGCCGGTTACCGTTTCCAAAATTGTGAGCAGGTTAGTGAGGCAGGATCTATTTTTAACAAACCCATGTTGCATTGATTTTACAAGATTGTTCTCCATGTGAGATGGTGAATGATTCCCTCCCTGAGGAATCTCTCCATGAGCTTGCAGATGTGTGATGTCAGGCTGATCGGCCGAAACTTTTCTGCCGAGCTCTTTCTGACTTTTTGGAAAACAGGGATGACATTTGCATATTTCCAATCTAGGGAAACTATTCCTTGGTCCAGGGATTTTGTGAAAAGGAGTTTCAACGGTTTGTATAGAGCATCTGCCAGTTCCTTTATGACTTTGGATTGAATTCCATCCACACCTGGGGCTTTTGAGTCTTTTAGTTTGTCAATGTTCTTCCTGATTGTGTCGCATGTTATGGGAATATTCCTTAATTCATTCTCTTCACCTCCTTCAAACATTTGTGTGTCATCCAATCTTTCTAGTATGAGCACTGATGTATTCATTCAGAGTGTTTGCTGCTCTTTTGCATCCAATATAACTTGGTTAGTCATCTTTTAAGGATACTTCAGTCCTTAGTTTTGGTTTTACTTCGTATATATGCACAGAATGATTTTTGGACCTTCCTTTATGTTTTGGGCAAGTTTTTTTTCGTAGTCTCTTTTGACTAATCTGATTTCCTGCATAGCTGAATTTTATGCCTTTTATATATCTCATAATCTATGATGTTCATTGTAGATTTATACGTTCTCCAGAAGTTCCATTTAGTTAACAAAGCTCTTTTATTTCTTGTGTCATTCATCTAGTTTCCGTTCTTTTCTTTCTCCTTTTTGGCACACATCTTTGAACGAGTTCAGTAATGACCAATTTGAAATTTCTCCCATGGTGTATCCATGCCATGTTTACGTATCAGGTCCCTCCAGGAAGTGTTTTGCAATTCCTCTCTCATTCCTTGATAGTCTCCTCGACGGTAATCTAGAGGGCCATCATCCTGGACCTTAATGTGAGTTTCTGTAACTTTATTCCATCTTAGAATATTGTGATCACACGATGGTGTGAGCTTTTCCCCTACTTGAATTTAATCGATCATGTCCTCTTCTGATGTTAGCACAAGGTCCAGAATGATGTTACCTCGAGTGGGCTCTGTAAGGAGTCGAGCACCAGTCAAGAAACCGCATTCACCCCAAAATCGTGCCTCCACCACTCTCCTTAGCAACTTAAAAGATTCTTTGTGCCGTCTAGGATCTTATTTTTGTATTATTATTATTAACATCTTTATTGAGAAAATTAATTACAATTTTGCCTAATCTGAGGATTTTGATAGTCTTATTAAAATGAAGATAATGCTAGTATTCACTGTCACGCAGGAGAGGGTCATACATATGACAATAGGTCTAAACTGTAGGCTGAAGCACATATATATCATGGTTACAATCAATGTTTTAATGGAATAAGTGACTCTTGAGGAGGGCATTTAGACGCGATGATGCCACCATGCACATCACATACACACACACACCACACACACACACCACACACACACACACAACACACACACACCACCACACACACACACACACACACACACACACCCACCACACATACCACAACACCACAAACACACAGGGATTACAGGGAGTACACAGAAGCAATAGGAAGAGAGAGTTACAGTGAGGGGTGAGACCTCAGACTGGCGTGAAGTCACCAGTGGAGTCCCACAGGGCTCTGTACTTGGACCTATCCTGTTTCTGATATACGTAAATGATCTCCCAGAGGGTATAGACTCATCCTCTCAATGTTTGCTGACGACGCCAAAATTATGAGAAGGATTAAGACAGAGGAGGACAGCTTGAGACTTCAGAAGACCTGGACAAGCTGCAGGAATGGTCGAACAAATGGCTGTTAGAGTTTAACCCAAGCAAATGTAATGTAATGAAGATAGGGGTAGGAAGCAGGAGACCAGATACAAGGTATCATTTGGGAGATGAAAACTTCAAGGTCAGAGAGAGAGAAAGACCTGGGGTTGATATCACGCCAGACCTGTCCCCTGAAGCTCATATCAAGAGGATAACATCAGCAGCATATGCCAGGTTGGCTAACATAAGAACGGCCTTTAGAAACTTGTGTAAGGAATCTTTCAGAACATTATATACCACATATGTCAGACCAATCCTGGAGTATGCGGCTCAGCATGGAGTCCCTATCTAGTCAAGCATAAGACTAAACNGAGAGAGAAGAGAGAGAGAAGAGAGAGAGAGAGAGAGAGAGAGAGAGGAGAGAGAGAGAGAGAGAGAGAGGAGAGAGAGAAGAGAAGAGTTAGAGCAAGAAGAGCATGAGAAAAGTTGGAAAGCTGACACCTCCCCTTTACATCCAACCCTTCCCTATCTGAAGTGTTGTTGTCGTTGTGGGGGGGGGGGGGGCGCACCTCCCCCAGCCACCCATTAACCTCTCCCATCACCACCACCATCTGTCACAGAGAGGGGCGCCCCTTCTCCCCAGCTAACAATCACCTCATTAAAACACACACTTAAGTCACCAACTCTATTGTTACTTTACACAGTCCAAGGGGGTTAGTGAAGGGAAGGAGTAGATGTGATGGAAGGGGAAGGGATGAGGGAAGGGTGACAGGGTGAGGGAAGGGGAGGAGACATGAGGGAAGGGTGAACGGGGGGGGGGGGGAAGAGATGTGTGACTGGAATTTTGTACTCACCTAGTTGTGTGTGTGACCTCACCTAATTGTACTCACCAACCCTGCCACTATGTTCATCACTGTAACCATCTTCCCTACATACTGTTTTCACTAGGATAGTGAAAGTATTGCATTTGCACTACTTTCGCTATCTCACAACTACCTGACTGTCTGGGTGGACAGAAACAACACGCCTATTGGCCTCTCAGAGCATGGGCTGGCGTTGTCCATTACGTCAGTATTGCCAGGTCGTAAGTTGATTCACTAAGAATTCTATCAAGGGACAAGTGACAGTGGGGGATGGTTGGAAACAAGACACACGCTCATCCTGGAAGTCAGGACATTTAACAAGGATATGTACAACTGTAAGAGGGAAAATGCAGTTAGGACAATAAGGAGTAGGACAGCGCTCCATTAAGTGTCCGTGAGTTAAGGTTGTATGACCAATACGCACTCTTGCCCGAGCAGTTTCCCACCGCCAGTTACGGTAGTAGGAGGAAGGCCACAGGGACACACCACTCTTAAGAGTACGCAGTTTGTTACCAGTAACAGAAGACCAACAACCCTGCCAAAGGGGCAAGGATGGAGGAATGAATAACTGGGTAAAAGTCGGAATAAGGAATACCTTCACGGGAGATGGGACAAGTGTGGACAGCTTCCCTAGCGGCAGCGTCCGTATGCTCATTTAAAAAGACACCAATATGGCTGGGAACCCAGCAAAACTCAACTGTCTTAAATCTACTAGATATAACAAACAGCCAATGTTGAATCTCGACTACTACCGGATGGACTGGATTAAAGGACTCCAGAGCAATGAGGGCACTGCGAGTGTCAACTACAACCACAAAGGAGGGATTGACAGTGAGAAAGCAGGGGACGAAGAGCATAGAGAATAGCATAAAGTTCTGCCGTGAAGATGCTAGTCACCGGAGGCAGGCGACAAATATAGGCGTGGTCAGGAAAAAACAACAGAGTAGCCTGGTGCTACATAGCCTTCCCAGTTTGGTGCCTTCTATTGATAATTACTTACTTACTATACCATCTTCACCCATCGGTGAAAATGGAAACGGAGGGGAATGTGAAGAAATGTGTTCAAGGAAAAGGCGCTTCAGAACTGTAGGAAGGGTAAAAGCTTTAGTGATGTGGATCAGGGATTTGCAATATTGAGGAAGGGGGACCCTCCACAGGGGTAAGGACGGAACAACGCGAGGAGAAATATTAGTAATATTAACTGAAAGAGAATGTTGCAGGTGAGACAATACGTGTCTTTCAGAGACAATCGAACAGAAAGAGGAAGGTGGTGAAGGGTAACAGGAACTACAGGAGGAGGAAAAGTCAAAGCACGACACAGGCGAGAGTGACGGTGTTGTAAGGACTGCGTAAGGTAGTAGCAATCCTTAGTAGCAATCTCGGCGGTCTCGGAGAGACAGAAAGCGAGTGTCAACATACAAGCTGAGGGTAGGAGTTGAACGAAAGGCACCAGAGCTGAGGTGCAACCCAGTATGGTGCAAAGCATCAAGACAGGAGCGTGTACCTATCCGCTCCCCAAGAAGTATAGGACAAAACCTTAAGTAGGTTATGGGCCTTAGAGCATTCAACTCGGAGGTAGGAGATATGAGGCGACCAAGACAAATTAGTGTCAAAGATTAACTCAAAAGCTTCGCGGAATCTTTGTACACAAAGGATGACCATAAAGCGACAAAGAGGGACGAAGAATGACACACTTCCGAGTAAAAGTCATAGCACAAGTCTTAATTAAAGAGAACATGAAGCCATGATTGGTGGCCCAAGATGACACGGCATCAATCGCAACCACCAGTGAAGGAGAGGCGAATCATCACCTCGACAGCAAAGAGTAAGATCGTCAACATTAAGTGCAGAGAAGATGCCAGAAGGGAGGGAAGAAAGAAGACCATTGAGGGCAACCAGAAAAATAGTAGTGCTCAGAACACTACCTTAGGGTATACCTTCGTATTGCGGAAAAGAGGCAGAGAGAGTGGCACCAAGCTTGACTCTAAAGGAACGACGAGAGAGGAAGCTTTGGAGAAAGAGAGGGAGATTACCACGAAGGCCAAAAGAACGAAATTGGGACAGAATATGGTATCTCCAAGTTGTGTCATAAGCCTTTTCCAGGTAAAAAAAAGCAACACCGGAGGCTTTCGCAGCAAAAGCAGTACGAATATAGACCTCCAAGTTCACCAGGACATCAGTCGTGCTGAGGAACTTGCGAAAACCAAATTGAGGAGGAGAGAGGTGGTGATGGTGTTCCAAGAACCACATCAGACAAACATTTACCATACGCTCAAAGAGTTTGTAGACAACTCGTGAGGGCAATAGGGCGGAAGTCCTTAAGGGATGTTCTGAGAGAAACCGGTTTCTGAATAGGAATTACAATGGCATCGAGCCCGTCCTCAGGGACTGACGATGACTCCCAGACCTGGTTATACAGACTCAGTATTTACTGAGTCGTGCAAGGAGGGAGATGGCAAAGCATCTCATAATGAATGTCATCCGAGCTCGCTGCCATTGATCCACAGCGGGCCAGGGCAGACTGAAGTTCAGAGAAAGAGAAGGGATTGTTATAGGGAAGGTGGAGATGAGTTTGGAAATCTAAGGGATGAGATTCAAGAACAGGCTTACAAGGAAGGAAGGATTGAGGAAGATGAGAAACAGAACAGTAGAAAAGTGGGGACCCAGTTCGGTCGTGACCTTCACTGGGTCCGCCACAAGAGTACCACAGAGGTGGATAACCGGCGAGACATCTGGAACGAGCTTACCCGCAATCTTGCGGTTCATCTTCCAGATCTGCGGCAGAGGAGTATCGGAGGTTAAGGTGGAAACATAAGATTTCCAACTCTCATGTTTAGCTGTACGGATGGTTCTACAGGCCACCTCACTTGCCTTCCAAAACAAAATAAAAGAATCAGCCGTCTGCCGGCGTCGGTGCTTCTTCCAGGCTGCACGCTTGCAGCGGACAGCCCGAGCACAGTCTGCATTCCACTACGGAATGCACTTCTGCGTGGCCCGGAAGGTAGAGCGAGGAATAGAGCAGAGGGCAGCGTTGAAGACGGTGTCATGAAAAAGGAGGAGGGCGCGATGAAGAGACAGAGAGGAGAGGTCAGAGAGAGTAGCACGGAGGGTGAATAGGTTCCAGTCAGCCTTGGCAAACTGCCACCTAGGGAAGGAGAGGGGACAGTGAAAAGAGAAAAAGGAAACGAGGATGGGGAAATGGTCACTTGTTATGGAGGTCATCATGAACCCACCATGTGAAATCTAGGTAAAGGGACGATGAGCAGAAAGATCCAGACAGGAAAGGGTGCGAGTCCGAGAGTCCACATGAGTGGGCTCAAGTCTGTATGTGGGTGTGGGTATCTGGCTGAAGTGGGTTTCCAGGCTTGTGGGTCTTGACATTCCCATACGCATAACCAGGTTTGTATTCCCCGATAACCTTTGGCAGGTGGAGTCCAGATTTCTTGGCGTTCACAGTTTCAATCAATCTGTTTACCTTCGTTTTCAATTCGGCTGTAGTGTCCCTCGTTACCCTCTGGAATTTAGTTTGGTCGGAGAGGATTAGGTTCATTTTTGCAAGCTATTCATCGTTTTAAAGAATAACGTATATTGGTGACTTGTCAACTCTCCTTATTCTCATGAAGGCTTAGCTGCCGCTTTGAGCACTGGGGACAATATGGTGCTTCTGTAGTTACCTCGAATCATTCCTCTTTTTGCAACAAGTTCCGCTTGCAAGGTATCTTTAGTGGTAACCTCCTTTTGCGTCTCGAGATCGAATATGTCGTCCAGTAGGATCTCCAATTCCACTTCCTAGACCATCTCACTTGGTTTGGACATAACGCGACAGTTTGTTCCCAGATGTAAGAGAGTGATTTGGTCCTCAGTGAGGTTGATTCCAGCAAGGTTTAAGAAGCCATCTCTGGGTCGAGGAATTGCCATAGGTCCTCCAAATAATGTCAGTTTCTTGATGATCCTGGTTTCAGTGCTGTGGCGATGTCGATCTGTAAGGGTGTCGAGGTGTTGGTCGATTCGAGTACAGAGGTCTTCGTCGATGTTGGTGTCCCATTGGTCTGTAGCATAAAGTAGTTGCGCTTTGCTATCGTTGATCTCATTTTCTGCCTTGTGTGTCTGATTTCGAATCAGATCTTGGCGATATTTTATCGTGAAAGCTTTATTTCTTGCTACTGGGTCGTGCGTTCTAATATTAATATATTTTGGTAGCAGTCTTTCTTGTAAACATATGTTGAACACGAATCTTCTCAATATTTCTTATGTTTTTCTTCTCTGTCGAGGGTAGTCGAAAATTAACTCCGAGTTAATTTTTCAACTACCTGAGCTCTGCTCTTCGGTCCCGCCTCTCAAATGTCAATCAACTGATGTACAGGTTCCCGAGCTACTGGGCTCTATCATATCTACACTTGAAACAGTGTATGGAGTCGGCCTCCACCACATCACTTCCTAATGCATTCCATTTGTCAACCACTCTGACACTAAAAAGTTCTTTCTAATATCTCTGTGGCTCATTTGGGAACTCATTTTCCACCTGTGTCCCTTAGTGTGTGTGCCCTTGTGTTAAATAGCCTTTATCTACCCTATCAATTCCTTTGAGAACTTTTATGTGGTGATCATGTCGCCCTAACTGTTCTGTCTTCCAGTGACGTGGGGTTTAATTCCCGTAGTCTTTGCTGAGAGGTCTCTCACACTGATTTCAGTGTGAGAGTAGTTAACAGATGGAATGCATTAGGCAGTATGTGGTGGTTATCTTGGTTATCTTTAGATGATTTCGGGGCTTAGCATCCCCGCGGCCCTGTCCTCGACCAGGCCTCCTTTTAGTTACACACCCCCAGGAAGCAGCCCGTAGCAGCTGTAACTCCCAGGTACCTATTTACTGCTAAATAAAAGGGGGCATCAGGGTTAAAGAAACTCTGCCCATTTGTGTCCGCCTCCAACAAGGATCAAACCCAGAACCTAAGGACTACGAACCCCGAGCGCTGTCCACTCAGCCGTCAGTGGACAGGGGCATAAAGAGCTACACCTTTCTCCCCCATAGACACTAATAGGTAAGTACAAGACGGTAGAGGAGCAGGTGACCTACCAGGACACACTACAGGTCCTCCCCCACACTAGAGGTCCTCCCCCACACTAGAGGTCCTCCCCCACACTACAGGTCCTCCCCCACACTAGAGGTCCTCCCCCACACTACAGGTCCTCCCCCACACTACAGGTCCTCCCTCCCACACTAGAGGTCCTCCCCCCCACACTAGAGGTCCTCCCCACACTAGAGGTCTTCCCCCACACTACAGGTCCTCCCCCACACTACAGGTCCTCCCCCACACTACAGGTCCTCCCCCACACTACAGGTCCTCCCCCACACTACAGGTCCTCCCTCCCACACTAGAGGTCCTCCCCCCCACACTAGAGGTCCTCCCACACACTAGAGGTCCTCCCCCACACTAGAGGTCCTCCCCCACACTACAGGTCCTCCCCACACTACAGGTCCTCCCTCCCACACTACAGGTCCTCCTCCCACTAGAGGTCCTCCCCCCACACTAGAGGTCCTCCCCACACTAGAGGTCTTCCCCACACTACAGGTCCTCCCCCCACTACAGGTCCTCCCCCCACACTAGAGGTCCTCCCCCCACACTAGAGGTCCTCCCCCCCACACTAGAGGTCTTCCCCCACACTAGAGGTCCTCCCCCACACTAGAGGTCCTCCCCCCACACTAGAGGTCCTCCCCACACTAGAGGTCCTCCCCCACACTAGAGGTCCTCCCCCCCACACTACAGGTCCTCCCCCCACACTAGAGGTCTTCCCCCACACTAGAGGTCCTCCCCCACACTAGAGGTCTTCCCCCACACTACAGGTCCTCCCCCACACTAGAGGTCCTCCCCCACACTACAGGTCCTCCCCAACACTACAGGTCCTCCCCCCACACTAGAGGTCTTCCCCCACACTAGAGGTCCTCCCCCCCACACTAGAGGTCCTCCCCCCCACACTAGAGGTCCTCCCCCCACACTAGAGGTCCTCCCCCCACACTAGAGGTCCTCCGCCCACACTAGAGGTCCTCCCGCCCACACTAGAGGTCCTCCCTCCCACACTAGAGGTCCTCCCCCCCACACTAGAGGTCCTCCCTCCCACTAGAGGTCCTCCCCCCACACTAGAGGTCCTCCCCCCACACTAGAGGTCCTCCCTCCCACACTAGAGGTCCTCCCTCCCACACTAGAGGTCCTCCCCCCACACTAGAGGTCCTCCCCCCACACTAGAGGTCCTCCCCCACACTAGAGGTCCTCCCTCCACACTAGAGGTCCTCCCCCCACACTAGAGGTCCTCCCTCCCACACTAGAGGTCCTCCCTCCCACACTAGAGGTCCTCCCTCCCACACTAGAGGTCCTCCCCCCACACTAGAGGTCCTCCCCCACACTAGAGGTCCTCCCCCCACACTAGAGGTCCTCCCCCACACTAGAGGTCCTCCCCCCACACTAGAGGTCCTCCCTCCCACACTAGAGGTCCTCCCCCACACTAGAGGTCCTCCCCCACACTAGAGGTCCTCCCCCACACTAGAGGTCCTCCCCCACACTAGAGGTCCTCCCCCCACACTAGAGGTCCACATCACCTTAGCCACACTAGAGGTCCTCCCCCTCACTAGAGGTCCTCCCCCACACTAGAGGTCCTCCCCCCACACTAGAGGTCCTCCCCCCACACTAGAGGTCCTCCCACACACTAGAGGTCCTCCCACACACTAGAGGTCCTCCCACACACTAGAGGTCCTCCCTCCCACACTAGAGGTCCTCCCCCACACTAGAGGTCCTCCCCCACACTAGAGGTCCTCCCCCACACTACAGGTCCTCCCCCACACTAGAGGTCCTCCCCCACACTAGAGGTCCTCCCCCACACTAGAGGTCCTCCCCCACACTAGAGGTCTTCCCCCACTACAGGTCCTCCCCCACACTACAGGTCCTCCCCCACACTAGAGGTCCTCCCCCACACTAGAGGTCCTCCCCCACACTACAGGTCCTCCCCACACTAGAGGTCCTCCCCCACACTACAGGTCCTCCCCCACACTAGAGGTCCTCCCCACACTAGAGGTCCTCCCCCCCACACTAGAGGTCCTCCCCCCACACTAGAGGTCCTCCCCCACACTAGAGGTCCTCCCCCACACTAGAGGTCCTCCCCCACACTAGAGGTCCTCCCCCACACTAGAGGTCCTCCCCCCACACTAGAGGTCCTCCCCCACACTAGAGGTCCCCCCCCACACTACAGGTCCTCCCCACACTACAGGTCCCCCCCCACACTAGAGGTCCTCCCCCCCACACTAGAGGTCCTCCCCCACACTAGAGGTCCTCCCCCACACTAGAGGTCCTCCCCCCACACTAGAGGTCCTCCCCCACACTAGAGGTCCTCCCCCCACACTAGAGGTCCTCCCCCACACTACAGGTCCTCCCCCACACTACAGGTCCCCCCCACACTAGAGGTCCTCCCCCACACTACAGGTCCTCCCCACACTAGAGGTCCTCCCCCCCACACTAGAGGTCCTCCCCCACACTAGAGGTCCTCCCCCACACTACAGGTCCCCCCCCCACACTAGAGGTCCTCCCCCCCACACTACAGGTCCTCCCCCACACTAGAGGTCCTCCCCCACACTACAGGTCCTCCCCCACACTAGAGGTCCTCCCCCCACACTAGAGGTCCTCCCCCCCACACTAGAGGTCCTCCCCCACACTAGAGGTCCTCCCCCCACACTAGAGGTCCTCCCCCACACTAGAGGTCCTCCCCCACACTAGAGGTCTTCCCCCACACTACAGGTCCTCCCCCACACTAGAGGTCCTCCCCCCACACTAGAAGTCCTCCCCCACACTAGAGGTCCTCCCCCACACTACAGGTCCTCCGCCACACTAGAGGTCCTCCCCCACACTACAGGTCCTCCCCCACACTAGAGGTCCTCCCCCCCACACTAGAGGTCCTCCCCCCCACACTAGAGGTCCTCCCCCACACTAGAGGTCCTCCCCCACACTAGAGGTCCTCCCCCCACACTAGAAGTCCTCCCCCACACTAGAGGTCCTCCGCCACACTAGAAGTCCTCCGCCACACTAGAAGTCCTCCCCCACACTAGAGGTCCTCCCCCACACTAGAGGTCCTCCCCCACACTAGAAGTCCTCCCCCACACTAGAGGTCCTCGCCCACACTAGAGGTCCTCCCCCACACTAGAGGTCCTCCCCCACACTAGAGGTCCTCCCCCACACTAGAGGTCCTCCCCCACACTAGAGGTCCTCCCCCACACTAGAGGTCCTCCGCCACACTAGAGGTCCTCCGCCACACTAGAGGTCCTCCCCCACACTAGAGGTCCTCCCCCACACTAGAGGTCCTCCCCCACACACTAGAGGTCCTCCCCCACACTAGAGGTCCTCCCCCACACACTAGAGGTCCTCCCCCACACTAGAGGTCCTCCCACACACTAGAGGTCTTCCCCCACACTAGAGGTCTTCCCACACACTAGAGGTCTTCCCACACACTAGAGGTCTTCCCACACACTAGAGGTCCTCCGCCACACTAGAGTCTCCCCCACACTAGAGGTCCTCCGCCACACTAGAGGTCCTCCCCCACACTAGAGGTCCTCCGCCACACTAGAGGTCCTCCCCCCCACACTAGAGGTCCTCCGCCACACTAGAGGTCCTCCGCCACACTAGAGGTCCTCCCCCACACTAGAGGTCCTCCCCCACACTAGAGGTCCTCCCCCACACTAGAGGTCCTCCCCCCACACTAGAGGTCCTCCCCACACTAGAGGTCCTCCCCCCACACTACAGGTCCTCCCCCACACTAGAGGTCCTCCCCCCACACTACAGTCCTCCCCCACACTAGAGGTCCTCCCCCACACTACAGGTCCTCCCCACACTAGAGGTCCTCTCCACACTAGAGGTCCTCCCCCACACTAGAGGTCCTCCGCCACACTAGAGGTCCTCCCCCACACTAGAGGTCCTCCGCCACACTAGAGGCCACAACCACAAATAACCATATACACAGGGTACATATTAACTACCCTAAGTCCAGGAGCACAAACTACCCACCTGGGAGGAGCCCCGAGGCCACCCTGTGATTAACGACCCCTGGGGAGCACCCCCCCCCCCCTGACGACCCCCCACCCATCCCCCCCCCCTGAAGACCCCCCCCCATCACCCCCCCCTGACTACCCCCCCCACCATCACCCCCACCCCCCACCTGACAACCCCCCCACCCATCACCCCCCCCCACCACACACACGCTCTCTCTCTAATTAATTACAGGGTAATTGTCCTATTTACTTCCGGTTCCATTAAGTTTATATTAATGAGGGATTGGCGAGTAACGGGCGGTAGGGTGGTGGTGGTGGTGGGTGGTGGTGGGTGGTGGTGTTGGTGGTGGGTGGTGGTGGTGGTGGTGGTGGTGGTGGTGGTGGGTGGTGTTGGTGGTGGTGGGTGGTGGTGTTGGTGGTGGGTGGTGGTGTTGGTGGTGGGTGGTGGTGGGTGGTGGTTGTGGTGGGTGGGTGGTGGTGGTGGTGGTGGTGGTGGGTGGTGTTGGTGGGTGGTGGTGTTGGTGGTGGGTGGTGGTGGTGGTGGGTGGTGTGGTGGGTGGTGGTGTTGGTGGTGGGTGGTGGTGGTGGGTGGTGTTGGTGGTGGGTGGTGGTGGTGGGTGGTGTTGGTGGTGGTGTTGGTGGTGGTGGTGGTGGGTGGTGCTTGGTGGTGGGTGGTGTTGGTGGTGGTGTTGGTGGTGGTGGTGGTGGGTGGTGTTGGTGGTGGTGGTGTTGGTGGTGGTGGTGTTGGTGGTGGTGGGTGGTGGTGTTGGTGGTGGGTGGGTGGTGGTGGTGGTGGTGGGTGGTGTTGGTGGTGGTGGGTGGTGTTGGTGGTGGTGGGTGGTGGTGTTGGTGGTGGGTGGTGGTGGTGGTGGGTGGTGGTTGTTGGTGGTGGGTGGTGGTGGTGGTGGGTGTGTTGGTGGTGG
>WNGS01169498.1:67752-78063 GCA_020271785.1 Procambarus virginalis
TATTTCTTTAATTTTTTGTTCTAATAATTGCATTAGATAGTCCAAAGTCATAATCAATGTTTCTTTCCTGCAAGCCTCATTGCCAATCAGATCTACAAAGTCATGTTTTCCAACTCCAACATGGGATGGGATGGTTATCTTGAGATCTTGAGGTTATCTTGAGATTATTCTAGGGGCTTTAGTGTCCCCGCGGCCCGGTCCTCGACCAGACCTCCACCCCCAGGAAGCAGCCCGTGACAACTAACACCCCAGGTACCTATTTTACTGCTAGGTAACAGGGGCATAGGGTGAAAGAAACTCTGCCCATTGTTTCTCACCGGCGCCCGGGATCGAACCCGGGACAACAGGATCACAAGTCCAGTGTGCTGTCCGGTCGGCCGACCGGCTCCCTATCCACACAATCCACAAAAATTTTATACAAGAGTTATTATCATTGGCAAAAATTACATTCCAATTAATATTACAAGCTACTTCCGACATACATTGTGATGGGTTATTTAAGGACTGCAGAGCACTTTTAGAGTCACAGAATATTACTCCACTACCACTGAGGTGACACAAGGTGACACAAGGTGACACAAGGCGACACAAGGCGACACAAGGTGACACAAGGCGACACAAGGTGACACAAGGCGACACAAGGTGACACAAGGTGACACAAGGCGACACAAGGTGACACAAGGCGACACAAGGTGACACAAGGTGACACAAGGGGACAAGGTGACGCAAGGTGACACAAGGCGACACAAGGCGACACAAGGTGACACAAGGTGACACAAGCGACACAAGGTGACACAAGGTGACACAAGGCGACACAAGGTGACACAAGGCGACACAAGGTGACACAAGCGACACAAGGTGACACAAGGTGACACAAGGTGACAAGGTGACGCAAGGCGACACAAGGTGACACAAGGCGACACAAGGCGACACAAGGTGACACAAGGCGACACAAGGTGACACAAGGTGACACAAGGTGACAAGGTGACGCAAGGTGACGCAAGGTGACACAAGGTGACACAAGGTGACACAAGGCGACACAAGGTGACAAGGTGACGCAGGTGACACAAGGTGACACAAGGTGACACAAGGCGACACAAGGGACACAAGGTGACAAGGTGACGCAAGGTGACACAAGGCGACACAAGGCGACACAAGGTGACACAAGGTGACACAAGTGACACAAGGCGACACAAGGTGACACAAGGTGACACAAGTGACACAAGGTCCACACGGTGACAAGGTGACACAAGGTGACACAAGGCGACACAAGGCGACACAAGCGACACAAGTGACACAAGCGACACAAGGTGACACAGGTGACAAGGTGACGCAAGGTGACACAAGGTGACACAAGGTGACACACGGTGACAAGGTGACACAAGGTGACACACGGTGACAAGGCGACACAAGGCGACACAAGGTGACACAAGGTGACACAAGTGACACAAGGTGACACAAGGTGACACACGGTGACAAGGTGACACAAGGTGACACAAGTGACACACGGTGACAAGGTGACACAAGGTGACACAAGGTGACACACAAGGTGACACAAGGCGACACAAGGTGACACAAGGTGACGCAAGGTGACACAAGGTGACACACGTGACAAGGTGACACAGGTGACACACGGTGACAAGGTGACACAAGGTGACACAAGGCACACAAGGTGACACAAGGCGACACAAGGTGACACAAGGTGACACAAGGTGACACAAGGCGACACAAGGTGACACAAGGCGACACAAGTGACACAAGGCGGTGAGTTAAGCTCTCTTGTCAGGGATCTGTCCCCCCCTCTCCCCCCCCCACCACCACCACTCACTCTCCCTTCCATCACATCCAACTCATCCCCTCCCCCACCCCCCCCTCCCACACTCGAAACCGCTCCATCCCCCCCTTGACTCCCGACCCGCGTCGAGCTGTGAGGACGTGCGCGTCTCTCTCCTCTCCCTAAAGGGAACAAGTCCCTCGTCCCCATCCCTGTGCTGTGATTGCCGGGGCGGTATTGTCACAATACTATTGTGCTGCTGAGTGTTCCGACACTATTGCATAAGTCACTAGTATTTAAGAACATAGAGTGAACTAATACCGTGGGAGCTCACTTGGCCTAGGCACTTGTGGCTTGGAGGAGGTGTGCCTACTGTCCCTTAGGGGAAGCCTACCAAGCAGTAGTGTTTGGTGCATTGCTGGTAACAACACAGCATTGCTGCACAGAGTACTTGGAACTCAATGGAAGACTTATAGCAAGAACCTAAGGCAGCAACAAGTAGGAGAGTGGTGGGTCTGACCCTACGGACCCCTGACCCTTGGGTCAGTACTGACCCAACGTCTCCCCTTCCCCCTCCCTGACAGGAGGGTGACATAGCCGCCAACACAAATGATGCCAGCTTTGTACAGTACAACTGTACACTCCTAGTTGTAAGACCTATTTTCCCCACTTTCTCTTCCTCTTCTCATTTCGCCATTTCAACAGGTCAAGTGGAACGGTCCAGTGGCCCATGCGGTTATCTGTAAAATCTGGGGGCCACTTGATCTGGGCATCTGTTCACCCTCATAGCAGGGTTAGGCTGTCTTAGGGGACATTCTGTCCACATATAGGATATAGGAGAATAAGTCACTGGGGGCTACCCTCTGCGAGTCCCAACCAACCAAGTGGAAGGACGGAGTGCTTAGCCCTCGGCTTAGGAGAACTTATTCTTAGGAAGGGAATGGAAAAAAAAACTATACAAGATAAAATGAACAGGAACTGAGACAATGAGAGGACACCGGGTAAAAATCCGCCCCTCTGCGGGGGGGGCGGGGACTGACTATGGGAAACAGAAGGAACTAGCAAGCCTATTATCAACTCTCAAAGTAAGATTTTCAAGACTAATACCCACAAGGGACTCCTCATTCATAGCACTATGCTACCAGGATGTAGATGTCGATACAATCATCAAGGGAGAAAACATACGTATGTTGAAGGATAAACATTTCCAGGTTATTATTCCCCCTGAGCTACAGGCCAGGAAGACAATAATCGTGAAGAGACTTGATGCAGCAATTACTGAAGACACCACAGAAAATATTAAACACGATATAGAATATAGGAATGAGTGGGCCAAGGTAGAAGAGGTAATCCTCATGCCGAAATTGTCTAACATGATGAAAATAAGGTTTGAAGAAATCTCCATGGCACAGAAAGCCCTCAGCCAAGGTATCCATTGCAATTACTATCACCTTAGCACGGACAACAACAACCTTGAGCAGGAGGAATACTATGACATCACCCCTGCTGGACATGCTATAAATACGATCACACAGCAGCAGAGTGCAAACAAACGGACAAAGTATGTTCAGAATGTGCTGGGCAGGGACACACATACAGAGACTGCACAAAAAAATCAAACCCCAAATGTCTCAACTGTGGGGATCCCCACCGCACACTGGCATCAATATGTCCCATTAGGAAGGACATCCTAAAACAAAAAAGGGCCGATGCCTTAGCAAAAAAGACAGCATTGGCCAGCAATACTTATGCAGGTATAACCACCACCAATACTTGGTCAAACAAGGTATCACATAATCCAGCAAACACACCACCCCACACACTCCAACAAACATGACCTCACAGGTAAATGGGGACCTACCCACAAAGATCCTGAGCAGTATGATCTATGCTCATTTACAAAACATAGCAACCCCAGGGTCATTCAGATCTGTAATTAAAGAAATGTACAAGATAAATAGTCTCCCATTGATGGAATTCCCAGACCCAGACACTTCCTCCTCCACTAACATCATAAAAGCCCTGGTGGACAGCAATGCAGCCAGCACTACCCCAACTGTGACTAACTCCCAGCAAGCGCCAGCACCCACAACCCCAGCAACCACCAACAAGCCAGAGGAAGATGATACAACACCAGCAACTACCATTCAGAACCCCAGGAGAGGACCCGCACATAAACAACAAACGTACAAGTATCACAGGACCAGGGACTCGCAGTGGCTCTCCCTGCTTCCCGCACACCCACACAAATGTCACCCAAGCCCCAGCAGAGGCCTCAAACACAATCAATTTCTTCTCAAGACAAAGAACTCACACGGTTAACCTCAAGACCCTCCGAGACCAAATAACATCTCAGCACATAAAATTCCAACACAACATTCCCGATGTCACTACGAATGACGTGTACGACCACATAATGTCAAGTACTTTTAACCGAAACCAAAACCCCATAACCATTCAACAGATAAGCAACGAGAACTTTAACGCAATGCGCAATGGTTATGGACAGAACCCAAACAATCCACAAGGTGGAAGAGACCCATCACTTTCAACATAGCCATCCAGACATTAACAATAATTCAACACAATGTTCTGTGCTGGACTCCGCACAGAGCATTGGAACTCAGTAACTTGTACAGAGAAATAGACCCGGATATAATACTCATTAATAGCCATGGGAAAAAGAATAGTGAGAAGATCAAGATCTTCAATTACAAAATTTACCAGGTCAACAGAGCTGACCAAGCCAACGATGGAGCGGCAATTGCCGTAAAAAGAAATATTCCACACAAAATTCTAGATAACTTCCAGGAAAACTTCCTGGCGATTGAACTCCAAACTACGAAAGGTATAATCTTCATAGGAACGTGCTACCAACCACCAAGACGTCCTTACCTTCCCCTTGCCGACATCATGAAACTTACCAGAAGGAACAGACCTGCCTACTTCCTGGGTGACCTGAACGCCAAGCACAGAACACTGGGACATGGAAGGAACAACCAAGCAGGTGATGCCATCCACAATATGATAAGGAACGGAAATCTAACCCACCTGGGCCCAGACTTCCCAACCTACATCAGACAAGGCCACAGTGGCAAACCAGACATAATACTGTCAAACAACCACCACTTCCTAAACACCCGCATAGTAAGGGGCCCTGTGAGCACAAGCGACCACCTACCAATAATAATGACGCTGTCAACTAACCCCATTCAGAAACCCTCACCACCAAGACTTCAATACACTAAAACTGACTGGGAAGCGTTCAAAAGCAGTGCACAGGAAATCAGTGTCACAGATTTTAATGGAAAGGAAACATCATGCATAAACGCCGAGTTAAATACATGGATTAGCACCATAGAAAAATGCATGATTGATCACATTCCCGTAGCTCACCATATAACGCTCCCACACCCCCCAGCCACTGAGGCGCTCAGGACACTGCAAACCAGATATAACAATCTTCTACAACTCACAACACGGTTGGACGGATGAGCGCAAAAGACTACAAAGGGAACTACAAGATGCGCTGCAAGATCTATGCAAAACAGAGTACACCAAGCAATGGGATGACCTAATAAGCAAGATCCAAGCAGACTACAGAAACCCAGGAAAGTTCTGGAAAAAAGTAAAGACTTTGATGGGAAGCTCTTCTGAGGAAACACCCTACATCATAGACGCCTCAGGAAATAAACTCTATGAGGAGAGAGAACAAGAGCAGGAATTCAGGAAGTTCTGGGAAAAAATATTCAGGATAAACCCAGAAGAAAATGTAAACTTTTGCCAAATTAATGAAAGGGAAATTACAACTCGAGTCGATAACAGAGCTGCAGCTCTACTCCCGACGCAAACAATAGACCTTAACAACATACGCGATGACTGCCACCTTATGAAACACATAACCATTGCAGAGGTCCATAAAACAATTATGGGTTTCAAGAACAAGGCGCCGGGCAACAGCAAAATAAATAAGATGGTATTATCCAACCTACCAGTAACTGCACTCCATCAATACACATGTATCTTAAATGCAGCTCTTGCATCTGGACTATTCCCCGCATACTTCAAGAATGCCACAATAAGATTAATCCCCAAGCCAGGTAAACCCCCAACCCAAACCGAAAACTACAGGCCAATTTCCCTCCTCGAAGTACCAGGTAAAATATTCGAAAAAATTATCAACCAGAGACTTGTGAAGTACATGGAAGAGGAAGGGAAGTATAACACCAGGCAGCATGGGTTCAGAAACCGCAGAGGGGCCCATACAGCAATAGCCTTGATCTACGAGCATATAGCCAACGCAGTGTCGAAAAAAAATCAGTGTAATATAGTGCTTAGGGACGTCTCGAAAGCCTTCGACAAAGTGTGGCACACAGGCCTAAAATATAAGATATCTGAACTAGGGCTTCCGAGAGATTTACTGCTACCCTCTGCAGCTTTATAGATAATAGAACTGCTAGGCTTAATATCGGCAGCTACTTGGGTGAAGTAATAGAACTGAAAAGTGGAGTACCACAAGGAAGCTGCCTCTCCCCCACTCTATTCAACATATATACAGCTGACCTACCCCAACCTCAACATGGAGAATACATCACATACGCTGACGATGTCACCCAAATAATATGCCAACCTGGACCATCAAAGCCGCTACTAGCCGACAAGACCAAGGCAGCTATTGAACTCATAAACAACTTTGAGAAGCAATGGAAAATTAGCACCAACAAACAAAAGTTTCAGATAATACACATTGCGAAAAAAAACCCGGACCCCATCATCCTTGACAACCATCCGATCCAATATGCGGAGGTAGGCAGAATACTGGGACTAATGATAAATAGAACAGGGATACAAATTCATGTAAGGGACCGAATAAATAAAGCCAAAGCAGCATTAGGAAAACTGAGAAGATTTCGAAGCCTCAGTACTAACATTCAGATCCACCTATATAAGGCTCTAGTTCGGCCGCACTTAGAGTATCCCCCAGTACCACTACACACCATAAAGAAAACTAACATGCAGAAAATGCAAGCGGTACAAAATAAGGCGCTAAGGAGAGCAGCAAAACACCGTCCACCATATAATCAGACAATCCAGGAGCTCCATGAACTCCTGAACATACAGCCAAAACATCAGACTGCAGCACCAAGCCATCAGGGTGTGGAACACCATTGAAATGTTAGAGGACCCAATGTTTGAAAGATTGCTCCAAGATGAGACGCCCCGCTCCCACAGCTGGTGGCCCAAGAGCCTCGATTCTCTGGATGAAAACCCCGCTCCACAGTATATAATCCCCAGATGAGATATACATGTGTATATATGAACAGTTCAAATATGTGTATGTGTGAACAACTCGATAAATAAAAATATGTGTATGAACAACTAGATAAATAATGTGTATGAACAACTCGATAAATAATAATAATAATAAAATAAAGAGCCTTAAACAGAACAACATGTGTGGAAGCATCGGAGTGTGTATATATGAATGCTACACAGTATTCATCTATAGACATCCATATATGGTGAAACACATGTGAAGAACCTCTCACACACTCACAGCTCCCTGACAAGAGGGAGCCAGCTTAGCTTAGCTGCCAACACCCACACATCGTGTCAGCAAGGCGGACAGCCCGCCTGCTTTCATACCTCTCACTGTACTTCCCACTTCTACCTACTTCCCTACCTATGCTCTCCTCTCTTACTCCAAAAAAAAAAAAAAAAAAAAAAAAAAAAAAAAAAAAAAAAAAAAAAAAAAAAAAGCCCCCCTTAACCTACCCAGGACCCCCTCCCCCCACCCTCCTCCCCCCCCCCCCCACCCAAGGGAACGTCAGTCCGCCTCCCATTGTAGTCGCCTCAGTGACTCTAAAGGTGAGCTCCCCAGAGCCCAATTCAGCACCATGACCAGGAGTGATCGCCCTTCTGGTCTGGGAGGGTTGCCACGTTCTTGCCGCCGGTTTTTAACACTTCTCCAGGAAATCGATTTATTGAAGTGATTTCCACTTGGTTTATTTTTTCGTTTCTTTTAAACTCAGCGTTTATCTCCGGAGGCTCGTTTGATATCATTGGTTCCCGGACTTTATTTGATGCGGAGTTGGCGGAGTTTTTTTTTTTTTTTAGAGTGGTGGAGGTGTTGTGACAAACTCCAGCGTTGCAGACGCCGCTGATGGCGCGGTGTGCGTACCCTCCCGCCGGGGCTAACTGATGTTATTGTTCCAGCGGTAACTCGCTGAAGTGCTTCACCTGTCCTCCTTCCCGTCCTTGCTGCAGTGTTGGCCAGTTTGGCAGCGGATCTCTAATGTTTAATGTAAGTACCTATTGGTACAAGTACCTACTGGTACAAGTACCTATTGGTACTTACTTATCAGTGTTGACGAGGAGTGAGGGTTAGCTCTTTATGCCCCGCCTGGTCACCCGTGTATCTGTTGCATTTAAACCTAACTACTCTGACTTTCAGATTCTTTGTCGAAGCAGGCTTTAAAGGTGTGGATGGAGGTGGCTTCCACAACTTCCTCTTTTAGAGCATTCCACTTGTTAACTCCTCGTACAGGGTGCGAGTTCTGTCTTACATCCGTTTGACTCATTTGTTGCCTGCTTCCACCTGTGTCCTCTTCTCCACCTTATCTATTCCCCTCGGTATCTGTAAGTTGTGATCATATCCCCTCTGTTCCTTCTATCCTCCAGGGTGTGAGATTTAGTTCCATTAGCCTGTGTTCGTAACATAATCCTCTTTGCTCTGGCACCAGGCTAGTTGCAAACCTTTCTACTTTATAAATTTTGCTTTGTTTCACAAGGTGCAGATTCCAGGCCAGTGATGTGTATTTGAAGGAGCCGGCGGCTGAGCGGACAGAACATTGGACGCGTGATCCTGTGGTCCCGGGCGCCGGCGATAAACAATGGGCAGAGTTTCTTTCACCCTGATGCCAATGTTACCTAGCAGTAAATAGGTACCAGGGAGTTAGTCAGCTGTCACGGGCTGCTTCCTGGGGGTTGAGGCGTGGTCGAGAACCGGCCGCGGGACACTAAGCCCTGAAATCATCTCAAGATAACCTCCAGTATTGGTCGAACAAATGTTTTGTAGATTGCTTTGAAGGAATCTTGATTCAGGTTCCTAAGATGTTTCTAATATTTGCCAGCGTAGCAGTCACGGGTCGTCCTTTGCCAGTCAGGAATCCAGTTCCCCTAACCTGATTACACACCTAAAACACCTTTCCCAGTCATCGTATCGAGCTAAAAGTTCAGTGCAACGTGGATCCTAATGAATGATGATCAATGGTTTACTTCTCATAGAGCATGCAACAGTTTTACTCAAGAGAGTTTCGCTGCGTCAATAGCGTCGTAAACTCGCGGAACTTACTATTAAGAATTCTCTGCGTCTTGCCCGGCCTGTCACTCATCTGTCACTCCATGACAGTGTTGAAAGGTCAGTGTTGTCAAGGTTGAACTTACTGACACCCATTTCTCGAATGAATCACAATCTGCTTGTTAACCTTCACTCACTCTTCGTAATTAACGTGCGAGTACACTTCGTAGATCCGCACAATTAACTATTTACCGTGTAAGAAAACAATTGAAGCACACTATGATGTAACTAGTAATTACTTTCTGAGCATCATTAATCAGGACTAATATATATATATAATTACATTAATTATGCAACAACACGATTTATTGGAATAAACTGGTGAATAAATTCCATAATTACCAATAATAATTAGTGCTCTCCACTATCAGTGGGGATTTTATCTGAAGGAATAAAGGACAATATCACTGCTATCACAATTAAGTTATTCTATGTAGTTGCGACCTGGTCGCCATAGGGTGCGGACGTGCTGCCTGACCTCCCCTGTTGTTGGTGTTCCAGACTACATGCGGTTCTCAGGGGTGTTTCTGGCGGGGGCTCTGTGCCCGGCTTTCCCTGCTTAATGGGGCTGCCCCTGTCACCTGTGATGTAGTCTAGGACGATTGGGCTAGAATATTCAGGCCTTGTGACCTACCCTGCAGTGGATACCACCTTGTTTGACATGTTGGGCATGATGTAGGTGATGTTTGTGGTGTCCAACTGATCATGAGGGTATGGTTAAGCTCTATACTGAGGAGACCTATCGGACTTTCTGCATCGATTTGACGGATGCACGTTCCGATTGCAGGGTGCTACTGGGTCTGTGGTTATTTTAGACCGCAGTGGCTCTCTATGTATGTCAGCATCCACGGCCCACCTATGGAGTTCCCTGAGCTGTTGTTACGGCACTACTTTGGGCAGTTTAGGCGGTGTGTCCATTCCGTCCAGATGAATACTATATCCTCCAGTCGACTGAAGGACGTTGGAGATGTAGCTCAAGTCTGGCATTCCATCATCAATTAAGTTAATGGTCTATAATCTATGATGTACCATGCCCGGCAGCCACGGACCTCTTCGGTTGTGGGTGTCGGGGCACTAGGCTGCGGTGCTCTGCAGGCGTCTTTGAGCGGGGGAGGGGGGGGGATTTCTTCGGCAAGGAGGACTTTTCCCTCACTGGTGGTTCAAGAGGACTCAGAGG
>WNGS01169498.1:112853-132027 GCA_020271785.1 Procambarus virginalis
GCGGGCTGTCCGCCTTGCTTGACACGATGTTATGATAGCAGGCGGGCTTGCCGCCTTCTGCTGACACGATGTTATGATAGCAGGCGGGCTATCCGCCTTGCTGACACGATGTATGATAGCAGGCGGGCTGTCCGCCTTGCTGGGACACGATGTTATGATGGATAGCAGGGGGCCGCCTGGACACCATGGGGGGGTCCGCCCTGCTGACACCATGTTATGATAGCAGGCGGGGCTGTCCGCCTTGCTGACACCATGTTAGATAGCAGGCGGGCGTTCCGCCTTGCTGACACCATGTTATGATAGCAGCGGCGGGGCTGTCCGCCTTGCTGACACCGATGTATGATAGCGGACGGGCTGTCCGCCTTGCTGACACGATGTATGATAGCAGGCGGGCCTGTACCGCTTGCTGACACCATGTTATGGATAGCAGGCGGGCTGTCCGCCTTGCTGACACCATGTTATGAAGCAGGCGGGCTGTCCGACCTTGCTGACACCATGTTTATGAAGCAGGCGGCTGTCCACCTTGCTGACACCATGTTATGACTGCAGGCGGGGCTGTCCCCTTGCTGACACCATGTTATGAAGCAGGCGGGCTGTCCCCTTGCTGACACCATGTTATGATGACAGGCGGGGCCTGTCCAGCCTGCTGACACCATGTTATGGATAGCAAGGCGGGCTGTCCGCCTTGCTGACACCATGTTATGATAGCAGGCGGGCTGTTCCCCTTGCTGACACCAGGCTGGACTGTCCGCCTTGCTGACAACATGTGTGGGTTATGATAGCAGTCGGACTGTCCGCCTTGCTGACAACCATGTTATGATAGCAGGCGGGGGCTGTCCGCCTTGCTGACCCCATGTTTATGATAGCAGGCGTGCTGTCCGCCTTGCTGACACCATGTTATTACAGGGGCGGGCTGGTCCGCTCTGCTGACACCATGTTATGATAGCAGGCGGGCTGTCCGCCTGCCTGACACCATGTTATGATAGCAGCACCCACTACACCAGGTGCTGGGGGGTGGAGGTCTCACTGCTACATGAATAATTTCTTTACTATATGAAACATTCATTATTCAGCACGACGACAATTAGCGGACGTTTTAATAGTTAAAGTTGATGAGAGGACTCACAGAGTTTTTTTTTGTATATTGTGTTGAGTGACCCACACTGTACCAGCGACCATTACTATGGACCTACACTGTACCAGCGACCATTACTATGGACCTACACTGTACCAGCGACCATTACTATGGACCTACACTGTACCAGCGACCATTACGTACAGTCCCACACTGTACCAGCGACCATTACTATGGACCTACACTGTACCAGCGACCATTACTACAGTCCACACTGTACCAGCGACCATTACTATGGACCTACACTGTACCAGCGACCATTACTACAGTCCCACACTGTACCAGCGACCATTACTACAGTCCCACCACTGTACCAGCGACCATTACCATGCACCTACACTGTACCAATAAGCTGACTTAGTAAGTTTTATTATTACATGAAGCGAATATAAGATTTATAACGTAGGGAAAAAATATATAATTTACTATCTTTATTGTTTATAAATGGCGAAACTACGTGTGTCGGTGTCGAGATGGAGTGGGGAAGGAGAGAGATATTTAAGTGCACACAGATGTCTAAAGAATAAGACTTTTTATATAAACTTGTGTTATAGCAGAGTTAATTAAATGATATTCAGAGAGTAATATTATTGTGTCTTAGAGGTTTCGTTCAAATGCGCGAAGATGTCATGTGAGAATCATTTGAAGCATAAAGATGAGATAGAAAGTAAAAATAATTACTAAATGATCTTGGAATTTATTATTGGTGTCTTGAAAAGCAATCTTTAAATGCAAAAAGATATTTAGAGAGTATCTTTCATAAGTAACTGCATGGGCAGTGAGAGACTTAGTGTGATGTAATCTTTGGTTTTAAAATTATCTTTGATGACTCTGAGATGGCCATTTGATGGGTGTGTATAGTAGTTTTTGATGTCTTGTGTGTATTTTCAATGACTGAGAAATAACTTTTGATGAAAAATAAAAATAGTATTTTTGATGACTTTGAGCATGTAATTTGGAGAAATCAAATATAAGATGATAGGAGAGTGTGGTGGATTTGGAGGAATGAATGAGGACCGAGAAAGCTCGCAGCGGCTCTTCGCAGCATGCGCGAGACTGCGAACCCGGCCCGCGCGAGAGCAGAGAGCCGCGAGGAGAGAGAGATGAGAGAGAGAGGAGAGAGAAGAGATAGGAGAGGAGAAGAGAGAGCGCCTGGTGTACACACAGGCAGCAAGCGGGCAGGAACCCAAACAGGAGGGAAACATTTACATACACAGAAAAGACAACGATAACAGTCCAACTTGGGGGTGGATTACTTTACGAAATGAGGCATAAATATCTTGAGGAAATTTATAAGGAAGCCGGATATGAACTAGATCAAATCTACATTGACGGGTCATCTAATCCTGTAACATAGCAGGGCTGGTGCAGCATACACTGGATATGAATAATGACAGAATGTGGACATCTAAGAGGACATTGAAAATATGTGAAGCATAGTAAACACCACATTGTTTGAGTTAGGAAATAATACTGTGACAAATATAGATACTGTCCTCACCACCACCACCGATTTCTTCCCGTTTTGCACCCGGCAAGATAACGTAAGATTTTAATGGTTGATAGATGTTAATCGTCTAGTTTGAGGAGCTGTTCACGTTGAGACAGTTAAGCAAGTGCCAGGATGAACAACCCAGCGGGTTTTCTTCCCATTGGCGAGTATTGTACATGCTGCTATATCGGTTATATCCACACACTGGGATGAGTGACGCTGCCCAATGAACTTGACCCTCGGGGCAAAACTTAAAACTTGACCATACCAGCTGGGACAACCACCAGTTCAATTGCTACCAGGCCTCAATGTTACTCACCTCACGGGTCAATAAACTCAATCAGCCCCATGAGTCAATTATGCTTCTCGTGTTCAAATTTTTCACAAACCTTTCCACTCTCCCACCTTCTTCATCTCTCCTCTCTCTCCTTCTCTCTCTCTCGCTCCTCTCTCTCTCTCTCTCTCTCTCTCTCTCTCTCTCTCACCCCTTCATCTCTCCCTCTCGGCGAGCGGCCGGGGCGAGGGTGCGGGGCTCCACCTCACACACCTCCGGCCTGGGAGCCCAATACGAAGCTCCACTACTACACCCTCTTACAGTCAGATGTACACCTCCAGTCTCTTACTCCCAGACTTGACCCACACGACAGCACTGGCATGTTGTTGTTGTTGTTGTTAAAGATTCGCTACCTGGAACAAAGTTCCAAGTAGCACGGGCTATGGTGAGCCCGTAGATAATATCACTGGCAGTCCAGATATTCAAGGAGGAAGACCCCGGGGTGCGGGTTCCAAGACACGGGAACCAGGTTATTTAAGACCCTAATTGACTGGACAACAATGTAATGTGGCTTACCACTGTTCTCAAGAAGAGAGAGAACCACACCGTGAGCTACACACACACACCCGCACCTGTGATTCTCACTCCTATGTCACCTCTCCATAAGGCTCCACCACCCACCAAATGGTCATCACTTTCCTTTAGTTCATGTACTCACCTAATTGTGCTTGCGGGGGTTGAGCTCTGGCTCTTTGGTCCCGCCTCTCAACCGTCAATCAACAGGTGTACAGATTCCTGAGCCTACTGGGCTCTATCATATCTACACTCAAGTGTGTGTGTGTGTGTGTGTGTGTGTGTGTGTGTGTGTGTGTGTGTGTGTGTGTGTGTGTGTACTCACCTATTTGTACTTACCTATTTGTGCTTGCGGAGGTTGAGCTCTGGCTCTTTGGTCCCGCCTCTCAACTGTCAATCAATTGGTGTACAGATTCCTGAGCCTACTGGGCTCTATCATATCTACATTTGAAACTGTGTATGGAGTCAGCCTCCACCACAACACTGCCTAATGCATTCCATTTAGTATTCCACCATTCCTCCAGTTTGTCCAGGTCGTCCTGTAGTCTCTGTCTATCTTCATCTGTCTTGATTCTTCTCATAATTTTTGCATCATCAGCAGACACTGAGAGGAATGAGTCTATACCCTCTGGAAGATCGTTTACACATATTAGAAACAGGATGGGTCCAAGTACAGAGCCCTGTGGGACTCCGCTGGTGATATCTTGCCACTCTGATGTCTCCCTCCTCACAGTTACTCGCTTTTCCTGTTGCTTAGATACTCCCTTATCTAAGGGGTAACATCCACTTCGGGCTCACCATAACCCGTGCTACTTGGAACTTCTTGTTCCAGGTAGCGAATCTTTAACAACATCATCTAAGGGGTGAAGAACACACAACACAGTGACTAGTGTAGAGGAACGCTTCTCAAGAACAGGAAATATAATTTTAGAGGAGGGTTGTGGGGGGAGGAGGACGATAAACATGATGGAGAGGCAGAGGAGAAAAATGGTTTAATAATTGGGAACTATAGTTTGGGTTGTGACTGCAGGCGGGCTGTCCGCCTTGCTGACACCATGTTATGACAGCAGGCGGGCTGTCCACCTTGCTGACACCATGTTATGACAGCAGGCGGGCTGTCCACCTTGCTGACACCATGTTATGACTGCAGGCGGGCTGTCCACCTTGCTGACACCATGTTATGACAGCAGGCGGGCTGTCCACCTTGCTGACACCATGTTATGATAGTAAATTGAAATTCAAATTTTTATTCAGGTAAAAGTACATACACAGATGAAGAGTTTACAAACATACTGGTGGATTTATAAATAGAGTTAGTACATACAATACCTAAAGCCACTAAACTTAATAGTAAATGAGATTAAAGTATAAATTGTGTTGAAAAAATAAATGAAAAAGGGGAGAACATGGCAGAAATCAGCAATTGAACAAGTTGGTCAACAAACAACAATGTTTAGAATAGCAAGACATGCGTTGACATTTAGGGGTAAGGTAGGTTACAGGAGTTATATTAGGTAGTGCTTAGTTTCATCTTAAACTGGTTGAGAGAGATACAGTCTTTAATATGGTTGGGAAGGTCATCCACATTCTGGGTCCCTTGAGTTGTAGAGCATTTCTAGTTTGGTTAAGTCGTACTCTTGGAATATCAAATAGGTATTTGTTTCTGGTGTGGTGCTCATGAGTTCTGTTACAACCTTCTTGTAAGCGGGCTGTCCGCCTTGCTGACACGATGTTGGGTGTTGGCAGCGAAGCTTGCTCTCTCTTAAACTTAAAATTTTAAATTTTGCCCCGAGGAGCGAGTTTATTGGGCAGCGCCACTCATCCTGTGAGTGGACACACGCCATAGCAGCATGTACAACACTCCCCAATAGGAAGAAAACCCGCTGGGTTGTTCATCCTGTCACTTATACCCAGACACACTGGGACTTGCTCTCTCTTGTCAGGGAGCTGTGGTGTGTAATGTTAATAGGTGTACCCCAGGTAGGTGTACCCCAGGTAGGTGTACCCCAGGTAGGTGTACCCCAGGTAGGTGTACCCCAGGTAGGTGTACCCCAAGACCCTGGCCTGGGGTACATACAGCTCCTGGTGTTCAATAACAGAGTAGACGGGGGGGGTGGCGGGTGGTGACGTCAGAGCATAATGAGAGGAGAGCAAGAGAGGCGGAACCCACCAGCATGACTCACGCGAGATTCACCCCTTACCTCTCATTGAGGGGCTCCGCACGCTCTTGCCCCGAGATTACAGATGGCTTGTGGGGTGACAAGTTCTTGCCCCGTCAGCCCTGTGGGCGAGGGGATAGCACTCTCTTGCTCTAGGAGCCGGAGCGGCGGGGTAGGTATAGCACTGTCTTGTCCCCATCTTCCCAGTACGGAGGGGCGCTGGTGTGGGATAGCGCCTTCTTGCCCCGGGAGGCGAGCAACCAAAGCGAATATAGCATTCTCTTGCCCCCGCTCAACTGCACTGGCGCTCACGGTGGTGTAGCACTCTCTTCCCCTCCACACACACCACACACACATACACACACACACACAAGGGGAAATGACGAGCTTCCCCCAGCCACCACTCTTGGTCCTCCCCCCCCCCCTGGGGGTGGGGGTCCATCCCCCCCAGCCACCAGACTTCCTATCTACTACCAGCTATTCTCTTCAACTCCACTCCGTACAAAATACAACCTCCTAACCTAGCGTAGATGTTGGATTAATGTAATGTGGATTAATAGATAGAGCTGGTACATGCTGCGCTTGAGTCACTCTAGTACTGCCATTTTTGGCTTCTCCTATTTCCTCTTGTAAGTAGCATAGAACTCAGTTTTTTTTTCTTCGCGACATTATTATAATGGGGATCTCTGGCTGACTTAATTGCAAGCTTAACATTCTGTTCCTTAATTCTGCTTGTAACACTGGGGAGGGACAACTCCTCTCTGATAGATGGCAGTTCTAGGGACTCCAAGAATGATTGTCATGGTTTCATTCTGAATGCTTTCGAGCCTTTTCATATCGCTTTGGAGTAGGTGCACAAAACTGGTGCAGCATAGTCTATGACGGAGCGCAATAGGCTGTGTACATCATTTTAAGCACGGCAATAGAGGCTCCATGTCAATTCCAGGTCATGGCTTTCGTGCCCTGAGTCGACTTTTGCATGTTCCTATGAGTTGGTTGAGCTCCTCTTTCTTCCACTTGTTAGAGCCGACAGTGACGACAAGGTACCGATAGTGGTCAACCCATTCAAGTGTTACATTTTGTCTTGTTTGTGGAGAGAATGAAACCGAGCTCAATACATTTCCTCCCAGGAATTCAATGGACTGTTTAATTTTTCCCCAAGGTGGGAGCTTGTATTAGGACATCATCTGCATATCCCACTTGTTGTGTTCCTTCCGGAAACTCAATATTTGCTATGGCGTTCATAAGTACAATGAGGCTTAAGACTCCTCCTTGGGGGGGGGGTACCGAGTTCCATACTCATTGTTCTCGAGACTGCTCCGTTGAAGCAGACCTCGGCTTTCCTCCCTGTGCAGCCCGTCCTCCAAACAAGACCCAAAAATGATTCCATGCACCCGCCAAACCCCCTGTTTATGAATGAAAAACGGTTTGCACACGACTCAACTGTTGACATTCGAACACTTCCGGAACAAGTGCTTCACTGACGAATTTTGTTCGAACGCTGTAAATGCTTCACCCGCATTCTACAATACAAATAATCGCCAAAAGAACTTAAAACACCCAACCTAACCTATGCTTATATTTGCACAATATGCTAATATATTAAAATATTAATTTATATTTTAAGAAAATTCCAGTTTTGAATGAACAGCATGTTAAAATTTATGAATGCGTCTGTGGGGTCGACCGCTGGATGTAATGGACTTAAGTCGAAGACGGGTTGCCCTGTGAGGTAGTCTTCAACCCATTTCAAGAGTCTCCTCTTGACACCCATGCATGCAACCTCGTCCAGGATCGCAATCCTTGTGCTTTGTCGAAGGCTCCTTTGTTGTCAACAAATACAGAGTACTTAGCTGTGTCACTAGCCAAGTAATTAGCTATACAATTTGCTGTGCTCCTTCCTTTAACAAATCCATTGACCCCCTTCCCTAGCCTGTCTATTTTGTGCAACAGTCGGTTTAAGATGATCCTTTCAAGCATCTTGCAAGTGCATGACATGAGACTGATAGGTCTGTAATTACCAGTCATTGGGCTTCGGTACGGGAACAATTATTGCGTGTTTCCATTATGTGGGCAACACTCCACTTAGGAATGATTTGTTAAACAGGTGGTGTAGTGAATTCTCAGAGACTTCACACAGTGCATTAAGTATGTCGTAGGTAACGCCATCTTCACCAGGTGCTGTACTTTTACCGTTTTTCATAGCGCCCCTTACTTCCTGGGCTGTGATTGGTTTCACAAACTCGTCATCACTAGATTGTGCTCTTGTTATCCTAATTCTTCTATCATTATGTCGGAGGAGCTGTTCCCTGCTGATTTCTGCAGGGAGGGAGGAGGGTGATGCTGCATCACTCCACTTGTGAATTAGTTGCTTACCCTGGGAGTCTTTGTGAGCCGCAGGCCGGGCTCTGCCCCCCTTAGCTATCTGTCTTCGCCCACACTTGTCTTGCAGATGTTAACCTCTTCCAATGGAGCTAATGAAGTCAAGCCATTGTCTTTCCCGCTCTTTAATCTTCTCTTCCCTGGCTACTTGACACATAGTTTTAAGCAGCTCTTGACTGCTGTCAGTGGAATGTCTCCGGTACTCTCTACTCATGTCTCTTACATTTGCATTGAGCATCTTTATGTAATCATTCTCATACTATTTTATTTTCTTCTTCTGAGGGTTACTTCGCCCAGTCACACGGCGCAGAACTCTGAGACAGCTCTCAATTGGGATGGTGTTCCACACCCTGATGGCTTGGTGCTGTAGTCTGATGTTTAGTGGCTGTGTGTTCAGGAGTTCATGGAGCTCCTGGATTGTCTGATCATATGGTGGACGGTGTTTTGCTGCTCTCCTGTTTTTTTTTTGGGGGGGGGAGGGGGGGAGTAAAGAGGAAGGAGAGGCATAGATGAAGGGAAGTATAGAAGTGGGAAATACAGTGAGAGGTATGAAAGCAGGCGGGCTGTCCGCCTTGCTGACACGATGTGTGGGTGTTGGCAGCTAAGCTAAGCTGGCTCCCTCTTGTCAGGGAGCTGTGAGTGTGTGAGAGGTTCTTCACATGTGTTTCACCATATATGGATGTCTATAGATGAATACTGTGTATTCTCCTTGCTGCTCTCCTTAGCGCCTTATTTTGCACTGCTTGTAGTTTGTGCATTTTCTTTATGGTGTGTAGTGGTACTGGCGGATACTCTAGATGCGGCCGAACTAGAGCCTTATATAGGTGGATCTGAATGTTTGTACTGAGGCTTCGGAATCTCCTTAGTTTTCCTAAGGCTGCTTTGGCTTTGTTTAGTCGGTCCCCACAGGACCACCACAACTCCCTCCCCCTCCTCCACAACAATTCCCCCCCTCCCCCCCACCACTGTACCACTCCCCCTCCCCCCCACCGCAGGACCACTCCCCCCTCCCCAACCACAGGCCCGCCACCCTCCAAATGGTGTGATAGCTTTGTCTTGCTTCGCTGGTGAACTGGCGAAGCGCTTCCCCCCTTCACCCCCACCCCCCCCCCCCACTCCCCTCTCCCTAACAAGTGTGATAGCTTCTTCTTGCCCCGAGCACAGATGGCTGAGCGGGTCGTAGCATTATCTTCCCGCCAGAGTAGGCGGGCTGACGGACAGGAAAGTTTAGCACTCTCTTGTCCCGAATAGGGGCTAGAAGGGTGGGGGGGGGAGGAGGAGGAGTAGCAGCATGTCACTGTGTTGCCCCGACCAGACCCGCCGGCGGGAGTAGCACCCTCTTGCCCCTGGAGGTCCAGAAGGGCGTGTGTGTGTGTGTGTGTGTGTGTGTGTGTGTGTGTGTGTGTGTGTGTGTGTGTGTGTGTGTGTGTGTGTGTGTGTGTGTGTGTGTGGCGCAGCACTCTCTGCACCCCGCTGGCCGTTGGATAGCACCCTCTTGCCCCGAGCTGCCGGTCTGTAATCGTTCGAAGCATGACCAACCTGGTATTATGCTGGGGGGGGGGGGCTGGGGCAGGGGGGGGGCTGGGGCAGGGGGGGGAGACAATTGGAAGGGGGGGAGGGGGGCTGGGGCAGGGGGGAGGGGGGGAGGGGAAGCGTAACAATCGATTGAAACAGAACAAATTTAGGTTCAGCAAGAACAGGGGTGTTGTCGGTGAACAGTGGCCCCTCCCCCCCTTCACCCGGGCCTTACCTCACTACCCACCACTCTCTAGTGGCCTCCGCGGCAACAGCAAGCCGGCGGCTTGTCTAACCCGCCCAACCATGATGTTAGCACCACATCTCGTTGTTGCAGTGTGACTCCAACCACTCGGGCTGGGCGGTAGAACGACGGCCTCGCGTCATGCAGGTCTGCGTTCAATCCCCCGACCATCCAAGTGGTTGGGCACCATATCCCCCCCCCCCCTTATCCTTAATCCATACCCTGACCCCTTCCAGTGCTATCTAGTCCTACTGGCTGTATATTCCTCCTGATAATCACCTTCCCTAACTACTCATTGTCTTGAAGGTAATGAGGAAGTCGCCCGTAACGTTTGGGCAACTTTGGGTTGCCTGTGGCGGCTGAGCGGACAGAACACTGGACGCGTGATCCTGTGGTCCCGGGTTCGATCCCGGGAGGCGGCGAGAAACAGTGGGCAGAGTTTCTTTCACCCTGATGCGGCTGTTACCTTGCAGTAAATAGGTACCTGGGAGTTAGTCAGCTGTCACGGGCTGCTTCCTGGGGGGTGGAGGCCTTGTCGAGGACCGGGCCGCGGGGACACTAAAGCCCCGAAATCGTCTCAAGATAACGCTATGCGTACTAGTGGCTTTAGGTATTGTATGTACTAACTCCATCTACAAATCCAACTTTGTAACTCATCTATGTATGTACTTTTCCTGAATAAAATATTTAAATTTGAGTTTATGAGTTACTAGTTAGTGTTCATTGAGCACATAAAGCTTAAATTGACGTTAAAATTGCTCCTCGTTAATATCGGCTCCGTAATTGCCTGTTTGTCCCGTCAGTGACAGGGGCTGACAGTGACGGGGGCTGACAGTGACAGGGGCTGACAGTGACAGGGGGTGACAGTGACAGGGGGTGACAGTGACAGGGGCTGACAGTGACAGGGGCTGACAGTGACAGGGGCTGACAGTGACAGGGGCTGACAGTGACAGGGGCTGACAGTGACAGGGGCTGACAGTGACAGGGGCTGACAGTGACAGGGGCTGTCTCCCGTCTCTCCTGGACCCCTTGTCAAGTCCTGACCATGACGGTCCGGAAGGTAGAGTCACTTTCACTTAAAGTGTGAGAGTTCACTTATTTTGATCTGCCAGGCTGTTGTGACATTTTCTGCATAAAATGTCAATTTTTTTAACCTTTTATTGTACATCTGAGAAAGGTCATCACTACCTGAGGACCCACACTGACAAGACACTTATATCTGACAGCTGAGTGGACGGCGCTCGGGATTCGTAGGCCTAGGGGTCCGGGGATCGATCCCCGGCGAAGGCGGAAACGAATGGCCGACGTTTATTTCACTCTGATGCTCCGGTTCACCTAGCAGTAAATAGGTACCTGGGAGTTAGACAGCTGTCACGGGCTGCTTGCTGCGTGTGTTTGAAAAATATATAAATCAGTTGATTGATTGACAGTTGAGATGCAGGGACCACAGAGCCAGCGCTCAACTTCTGCCATTGTGTTACTTGTGGCATTGTGGTATACCTTCTAGAGACATCACAACACATAGTATACCTTCTAGAGACATCACAACACATAGTATACCTTCTAGAGACATCACAACCTTTGGTATACCTTCTAGAGACATCACAATACATAGTATACCTTCTAGAGACATCACAACCTTTGGTATACCTTCTAGAGACATCACAACCTTTGGTATACCTTCTAGAGACATCACAACCCTTGGTATATTTCTAGAGACATCACAATACATAGTATACCTTCTAGAGACATCACAACACATAGTATACCTTCTAGAGACATCACAACACATAGTATACCTTCTAGAGACATCACAATACATAGTATACCTTCTAGAGACATCACAACACATAGTATACCTTCTAGAGACATCACAACACATAGTATACCTTCTAGAGACATCACAATACATAGTATACCTTCTAGAGACATCACAATACATAGTATACCTTCTAGAGACATCACAACCCTTGGTATACCTTCTAGAGACATCACAACCCTTGGTATACTTCTAGAGACATCACAACCCTTGGTATACTTCTAGAGACATCACAACCCTTGGTATACCTTCTAGAGACATCACAATAATTATGGCCAACACAACCTAACCTAACCTACCTTACCTAAGTTAGTTCGAAAATAATATTACCTTGTATTTGAGAAAGTACACCTTTAATTAATATGCAATTTGGTAATATTGCTGTATGTGTTTTCGGCCGCCGCTTGGACGAGCCTAGCGTGAGTAGGATGCTGGTTCTGAACGCCGCCTGATTGGTTCTTGCCGCCGAAGGCAGTTAGTTTATTGTGCACCCTATACTCATCCTGTGAGCGGTAGCGCAAAAAAGGATTACAGAGGGCATAAAATCAGACCTCAACGGAGATTATTACATAGTCTTCACAATGCACTACGTGCTTCTTAATCTCTTATATCTTTTATCTACTGGAAGCAAACTATGGATACAGTGCAGGATACTATGGATACTATATCCATACAAACTATGGATACTGTGTAACACCAAATGGATTTCAGAAATTTTATCCTTAGTAATAAGATGGTGGTGCAGCCTAGCCTAGGGATAGGCTGAAATAGGCTCGCACGCTCCCGCGCTTAAATAATGGTTACCTATTTCTCTACACATATTGCCATGCCTGAAACACTGTTTCGTCCCGAATTCCGAGCAGCGGCTTACAAACATTGCTGGTGCAGCCTTAACAATATGTAAGCAACATTTACACTCAAATTATTCTTATTTACATTTTGCCTTGACTGTAAAACTTGGTTTCTAAACATTTTGGTGTGTTTATGTTTCATCGAAATATTTTACATTCTTTAACATTATTGGCAGAACACTTTAATTCCATTCTATATATGGTGGAAATGCTACTCGTTCCACAGTTTTGGCGGGAAACACTACTCGTTCCACAGTTTTGGCGGGAAACACTACTCGTTCCACAGTTTTGGCGGGAAACACTACTCGCTCCACAGCATGATTCCAATGATTGAGTTTCGTCCATATTCAGCTATTAAATCTTGCCATTAAATTTGTTTACAAATTACAATACCTTGCTGTGAACATTATTAAATGTTCTTGTGTGTTCCTTCAACTCTGTTGCAGCCGAGTCTACTAAACTCCCTGTTGTAAACATCTCTAAATCACTCTGTAAACAACTTGATAACGGGGGCTGGAGTTTCACATATATACAAGTATGTATCTATATAAAAATAAAAGCAAACACGAGGTGAGGTGCCGATGCAAGGAAAGATACTTGGTGTGTTTGCAATGTCTGCAACAGCTTGATTAAATGGACGTCACGGGCCCAAGCTTGCATTCCAGCTAAGCTTCATTGCACAGACGCAATAGTAAACATACCATATAAAGTAAGCCATAACCCTAATCAGTTTTTTTTTATTTTTAGGAGTAATTTTATGATGTTCTTAAGCATAAAAGTATCACCGATAAATTATTTTATTTAAACATTAATACAACGTAATTTTAATTGCATACAGTAATATTATTGGAACTTCTATTATTTTTTCAGGCTACTATAAGGTCTTTGTCAACTTCTTTATCACTGTTAATCCTCCTTTGTTATTGTAGTTAATCTCTCATGGCTCTGGAGTCCTTTAATCCAGTCATCTGGTGGAGGTCGAGATTCAAGCTGTTTCTTATCTCCAGCAGATTACAAACAGAGAAGTTTTGGGGGTTCCCAGCCATGTTGTGTGTCCCCCCCCACACCCCATGACTCCCACACCCCACCCACACCATGACCCCCAGACCTAACCCACACCATGTTGACCAGATCACACACTAGAAGGTGAAGGGATGACGACGTTTCGGTCCGTCCTGGACCATTCTCAAGTCGATTCACAATCGACCGGTCAACATACTTTAGCCACGTTATTGTGACTCATCGCTTGTAACCCACACCATGACCCCTACACACCACCCACACCATGACCCCTACACCCCACCCACACCATGACCCCTACACACCACCCACACCATGACCCCTACACCCCACCCACACCATGACCCCTACACCCCACCCACACCATGACCCTACACCCCACCCACACCATGACCCCTACACCCACCCACACCATGACCCCTACACCCCACCCACACCATGACCCCTACACCCCACCCACACCATGACCCCTACACACCACCCACACCATGACCCCTACACACCACCCACACCATGACCCCTACACACCACCCACACCATGACCCCTACACACCACCCACACCATGACCCCTACACACCACCCATACCATGACCCCTACACCCCACCCACACCAGCCCCATGATGCCTAAGCCCTCTAAACATTAAAGCCTCACGAACACCTTTGAGAGGTAAATGAAGTTAAAAGAGGTTTAGCTAAAGTTGGAAGCTTTTCAACGTTGTTTCCTGGGGGCGGGAGATAACTTTCCTCCTCTTACAGCATTCTTCCAGTCTTCCAGAAAGCTTGAAGACAGTTGTCCCAATATACAAAAAGGGTGACAGGCAAGAGACACTGAACTACAGGCCAGTTTCCCTAACTTGTATACCATGCAAGGTGATGGAGAAGATCGTGAGGAAAAGGCTCGTAGAGCATCTGGAGGTAAATAGCTTTGTAACACACCACCAGCATGGGTTCAGAGATGGGAAATCGTGCCTCACAGGGTTAATAGATTTCTATGACCAAGCAACAAAAATTAGGCAAGAAAGAGAAGGGTGGGCAAACATCCATTTTCTTAGACTGTCAGAAAGCCTTTGACACAGTACCCTTAAGAGGCTGTTACAAAAGTTGGAGCAACAGGCAAGAGTAAAAGTTAAGGTGCTCCGGTGGATAAGGGAGTACCTAAGCAACAGGAAACAGCGAGTAACTGAGAGGAGGAAGACATCAGAGTGGCAAGATGTCACCAGTGGAGTCCCGCAGGGCTCTATACTTGGACCCATCATGTTTCTGATAAATGTAAACGATCTTCCAGAGGGTATAGCCATGGCTGAACACGCACAAGGGGACACAGGTGGAAGCTTATTACCCAAATGAGCCACAGAGTACCTGGTTGATACCTGGTTGATGGGGTTCTGGGAGTTCTTCTACTCCCCAAGACCGGCCCGAGGCCAGGCTTCACTTGTGAGAGTTTGGTCCACCAGGCTGTTGCTTGGAACGGCCCGCAGGCCCACATACCCACCACAGCCCGGTTGGTCCAGCACTCCTTGGAGGAATAAATCTAGTTTCCTCTTGAAGATGTCCACGGTTATTCCGGCAATATTTCTTATGCTCGCTGGGAGGATGTTGAACAACCGTGGACCTCTGATGTTTATACAGTGTTCTCTGATTGTGCCCATGGCACCTCTGCTCTTCACCGGTTCTATTCTACATAAGAAAGAACTTTTTCAGTACAGTTAACAAATGGAATGCATTAGTCAGAGATGTGATGGAGGCTGACTCCATACACAATTTCAAATGTAGATATGATAAGAGCCCAACAGGCTCAGGAACCTGTACACCAGTTGAATGTGAGGCAGGACCAAAGAGCCGAAGCTCAACCCCCACGAGCACAACTAGGCGAGTACAAGGAGATATTCCCAGCACTAGGTCTTGGGGTCGACACCAGTTACAAGTGTCGGTGTCGACACTTGTCGATTTCCTCCTCTGCTAAGGAAATATCTATTATTTTGTCTTTATTATTCTTTTATCTCCGTTTTTTTGCCCATTTCTCCCCTTTCTTTCCCTTCCACCTTTCTTCCTCTTTACATCCTTATCCCTCACTATTCCTCCCCAGAGGCATCACTGTCACACAGTGAGAGATGTTTATGACAGGTTATGACAGCTGATCATTTGGTTAGGCCTAGTTGCAGAGTGGAAGTAATGCACTTGAGTAGTGTATTTATCATTTGAAACCATTTGCCTCCAGAATAGGGTGTTAGAAAAGGGTAGTATTGATTATTATTAATAAATTCAATATTAAAGGTAATTTGAGATTTTACTTTATTTTCCTTTCATTAATCTTTGATCATAATATTTTGAGGTGACTTGAATATTTCAAGTGATTCTCTAAGTGAATTATTAACATCTGTATTATGGACAAGTATTAATTATTAATAACGCATAACTACCTTCTGTAATTATCAAGAGTAAGTTAGTTATATGTTCTTGTGTTCTACCTTACAAGTCAGGGACTTGTTGACCAGAGAACATTACCAGTGGTGGTGTTGACCAGAGAACATTACCAATGGTGGTGTTGACCAGAGGACGTCACCAGTGGTGTTGACCAGAGGACGTCACCAGTGGTGTTGACCAGAGGACGTCACCAGTGGTGTTGACCAGAGGACGTCACCAGTGGTGTTGACCAGAGGACGTCACCAGTGGTGCTGACCAGAGGACGTCACCAGTGGTGCTGACCAGAGGACGTCACCAGTGGTGTTGACCAGAGGACGTCACCAGTGGTGTTGACCAGAGGACGTCACCAGTGGTGTTGACCAGAGGACGTCACCAGTGGTGTTGACCAGAGGACGTCACCAGTGGTGTTGACCAGAGGACGTCACCAGTGGTGTTGACCAGAGGACGTCACCAGTGGTGTTGACCAGAGGACGTCACCAGTGGTGTTGACCAGAGGACGTCACCAGTGGTGGTAGCGGTGTTAACCATAATCAGTCACTACACATAACTCAACTGGTGCGGTTTCAACGGCCATATGAGTCTTGCAGGTGATGGTGGGGTGGAGGGGACCAGCTGACAGTGATCTCACAGTGTCGTGACTGATCACAGGGCTACCAAGTGAGGCAGAGCTGTCAACGACTTTTCATCTAAGCAGAGTCATAGTACTTTTGTCTCAGCTATTGTTCTGAGATGTTGTGCTTATCTCTCATCCAGGTGGACGCTGCCAGACTTCTCTCACCCCTAAACACTCTCTCAGTACCTTGTTTATGTTTTAGTTGAACTCTAGTAGTCATGTGTGGGATCAAATCTAGCTCTGGGCCCCTGCTTCCAATTAATAACAACTCTTCACTTGTTTTTTTTTGCCCATCTCATTTCAGTCTTTGCCATCTCCTTCCACCGACCTTCACCCACTACCCTTCCCGTGGCGGGGGCCGACATTTGAGCTCTTCCTGACCCAGAAATAGTGCACCACAGTCCCTGTACCACACATGTTACCTCCCGTGGTGCTCCCCACGCAGCCCTGCCACCACCACCACTGCCGCCACCACCACCACCACCACCACCACCACCACTGCCGCCACCATGACTCCCACCACCTCTGCCACCACCACCACCACCACCACCACCACCACCACCACTGCCGCCACCATGACTCCCACCACCACTGCTACCACCACCACCACCATTCTCCACCACCATCACCCCCACTGCTGCCCTATACTGTCACTATGGTGGTGGTTCACTCACAGGATGAGTGACGCTGCCCAAAAATACAATTGTCTCATAACGTAGAAGGTAAGAATGTTTCAGTTGAGAACAAACACACGATACCAACGCAGAGAGGAGACATATGACCAAGAATAAACAAGAGAATTTGAGGAAGAGAACAAAGCGAAGCCTGGCAGGAGATATGAGAGTCCAGGAAGAGAGAACAAAGGATGAAGGGAGGCTTGACAGGGAGAAACGCCTCCAGGCTAAACTGGCTGATCAACTTGACCCTTGACAGCGTACCTGGGGCTCAGGTGTCTCTGTGGGTCAAGCAGCAACAGGTGTGTCTGTGGGTCAGCAGCAACAGGTGCGTCTGTGGGTCAAGCAGCAACAGGTGTGTCTGTGGGTCAAGCAACAACAGGTGTGTCTGTAGGTCAAGCAACAACAGGTGGGTCTGTGGGTCAAGCAGCAACAGGTGTGTCTGTGGGTCAAGCAGCAACAGGTGTGTCTGTGGGTCAAGCAGCAACAGGTGTGTCTGTGGGTTCAAGCAGCAACAGGTGTGTCTGTGGGGTCAAGCAACTATCCTTAAAATAAAAGAAAAAACTTTCTAACATCTCTATGACACATCAAAGTCTCAAGCTTCCGTCCGTTCTGCTTTCTTCTGTTGATATTCATTGTAAACAATTCCTCTATTTCCACCCTGTCAATCCCTCTAAGTATTTTATACGTCTCTATCATGTCCTCCTCTCGCCCTTGTAACGGTCCCGGGGTCTACAGCCTTCCCTTCCGACTATTTATACGACCGTTAATTACCTGTATTCGCACCAGAGTTCCTACTGAGTATATTGTTAGTTCCTACTGCCTCAGTAGGAACAAATTCCTATACCGAGGCATGAGGCTAGTTAATATGACTGGAAACTTAAAATTCATAATCTTTTATTTCAACCTGTGCAACGTCCTTGGCCCAGATGTTGTGACCTTGACCCCAGGGAGAGCAGTCTCTGTGTTATACACCGTAAGCACTGCTGTAGTTTTATTAAGACAACAAGGTGTATAATTGGCTAGCCTAGGTTCACCTACTCTGAGTCTGTCGGGAATACTGAGCCCTCCTGCAAGCACGGCTGGGGCGCCTCTGTCTGGTATGACGTCAGAGGCCTACTCGCCTGTGATTGGTTATGTCTCAACCGCCATATAATTTGAGTATAACACCTGGGTGCTGCCCAAAACACACTTATCTTAAACACACTAACAAAAGGCGTCCAAGAAGAAGGTTCTTATGCTGGGGGTTCCCTTGCCTCTAAAGGCTAAGATATATATTTCCTGTGCACCCACAGTCAGTTCTTGTCTACTGGAGTCCAGCAAGGAGGGAAGAGGTTGGGGGGGGGGGGAAGGTTTCTTTCCCCCTTATGTCTCTGGCTACCTGGCACTAACTACCCACCGGTTAGTTAGGCCACTGTGGTGTGTGTGTGTGGGGGGGGGGTTTGTGTCCTGGAGAGGGCAGTAGTTTGACCTGGGAGGAGAGGAAGGGGGGGGGGACCTCAATTGAAATTGAAATTGAAATAAGTTATTGATGTAAAAACACACAAAGGGATGAGGTAGCTCAAGCTATTCTCACCCCGTTCAGTACATCGTGTTAATACATACATATACACACATCACAAACAATAATCATATTACCAACATTCTGAGAGATAAACATATACATTTCCTCCTTCACGAGAAGTATGATATCAGACGTACACAAGTACTTTTATGACCTAGGTATACTGTATAGACAATTTGCAAGAGACATGCAGATAATTCAACAAATTATTACAGTCTTGGTGCAAAATTCTTATATCTCTCAAGAATTTCATCAACCTTCCGTTGTGACACATCCAGGCTATTTGTTCAGGGACAGTCCTGGCTTGATGTTGACCTAGTATATTACTTCCAGTATAGTATACGTATACTTAGTATATGTATCCAACCAAAGGTTTTGATAATTATTTCATAGAGATTTCTTCTTTGAAGTTCCCACTTACCAACAGTTATGT
>WNGS01169498.1:134102-149878 GCA_020271785.1 Procambarus virginalis
TATCTTAGTGTTTCTATATACATTAATCAACGGACAATCAAGAACATAATGGGCAAGGGTGTGAGACCTTAACATACTACATAGTTTACACTTCGTGTCATTATCATAACACACTATCCCCTCAATGCAAGCCTCTAAAAAGTGTAAGTGAACAACTCCACAGCCCAGCAGACGGATTCGAACCCAAACAGCCTAGGAGCACTATACATTTGACATACCTGGTAACCTAACCACTAGGACCACACGACTGAATCTTGGTAATCGTGAAGGTTTCAGTTGCATATTTGGAGAAGTTTGGGAGGGTCTTACAAGGAGGTTCAGCATCCTTGATGACACGCCGGGACCAAAGAGCTAAAGCTCAACCCCCGCAAGCACAATTAGGTGAGTACGGGAGATGACAATGGCGGAAAACCAGATATACACAAACATGGAGATTAACAAGATTGTATTACTGTCGAATATGATATTCACCGCTTCATGCAGGTCGGCGTTCAATCCCCGACCGTCCAAGTGGTTGGGCACCATTCCTTTCCCTCCCCGTCCATCCCAAATCCTATCCTGACCCCTTCCAAGTGGCTATATAGTCGTAATGGCTTGGCGCTTTCCCGCTGATAATTCCCTTCCCTTCCGAATGACTCAACAGTGGATGTGTGATCATGTGGTCCCGGGTTCGATCCCGGACGTCGGCGAGAAACAATGGGCAGAGTTTCTTTCACCCTGATGCGATGCCCCTGTTACCTAGCAGTAAATAGGTACCTGGGAGTTAGTCAGCTGTCACGGGCTGCTCCTGAGGGTGGAGGCCTGGTCGAGGACCGGGCCGCGGGACACTAAGCCCCAAAATCATCTCAAGATAACCATCTGAAGATAACCGTTGTTTCGATGTGAGTTTTCACCAGACATCTCTTAACTAATGGCCGCGGAGGTCAACCTCGTGACCCCTTACTCATGCTAGCCAGGAATGGAGGAGAGAGGTCAATTAGCGAAGGGTGAGAGAGAGAGAGAGAGAGAGAGAGAGAGAGGAGAGAGAGAGAGAGAGAGAGAGAGAAGAGAGGGAGAGAGAGAGAAGAGAGGAGAGAGAGACAAAAGGGATGAACGAGAGCTTGAGGTACAAGGAATAACCGTTGAGGAACGCGTGACCTTGACCTGACTCAGCATGGCAAGGAATGTGTTGCACTTAGATATCTGCAACAAGATGACCCGTCAAATCCTCCACCGTCTACAAGGAGGTGAGGAAAGGGAGTGAGGAGGAGGGGGGGGGCAGAAATGGAGGTAATTGGAGTATAGGAACATATGAAGATGATGTTCCTCTTTGTTCTACCATTTATATGAGGCTCTGGAGCTAGGTTTAGTGTTACGTCCACTCCGTAGTCTCTTAAGTCGTTATAGGGAGGTAGTTTCCTTCACCGTGTAGTGGCCTTTCGCTCTAATGGCTCCTGATGCCATATCCATCACCTTACACTTGCTGGTGTTGAACTCTAGCAGCCATTTCTTGGACCAACTGTGCAACCTGTACAAGTCATCCAGGAGAATCTTACAATCCTCATCTGTCTCAACCCTCCTCATTAGCTTCGCATCATCTGCAAACATTGACATAAAAGACTCAACTCCTGCAATCAAGTCGTTACATAAATGAGGGAATAGAATGAGACCCAGCATTGACCCTTGAGGCACCAAGCTTGACTCTCCGTCCCTCACTGTTACTCTCTGACACCTGTCTGTTAGGTATTTCCTTACTATTAATCGTAGGACCTTCTCAACCCTACGGGATCGCCATAGCCCGTGCTACTTGGAACTTTTGCTCCGAGTTGCTCAATCTAAAACAACAACAACAATCATCCACCTTGGATTACACACTGCCACACAAGGGTAGGCAGGAATTCATAAGAGATGCAGCTTAAAATAAATAAATTGTTCTTCATTGTTTAAAATAGAGAGGCAAATTTAGGACAAATTGTTAAGGTGTCGTTCAGTACAGCAACACAGAAATGTTACAGCTGGCGGGACAATAAGCCAGGAGGTCTGTAATATTTACAGTTTGACTTATTTTTCTTTAATAAATAATATACAATAAAAGATCATATTTACGAGAGAGAGAGAGAGAGAGAGAGAGAGCGAGAGAAGAGAGAGAGAGAGAGAGAGGAGAGAGAGAGAGAGAGAGAGAGAGAGACCTGTTTCTGTCACTGGGAAACTGTCATATTTGGGACTTGTAATGTTAAGGACCGGGTTCGATCCCCGGTGGAGGCGGAAAAAGACAGTTCTTTCACCCAGATGCCCCTGTTCACCTAGCAGTAAATAGGTACCTGGGAGTTAGACAGCTGCTATGGGCTGCTTCCTGGGGATGTACTCACCTAGTTGTACTCACCTAGTTGTGCTTGCGGGGGTTGAGCTCTGGCTCTTTGGTCCCGCCTCTCAACCGAGTGCGCGGTGTGTGTGGGGGGGGGGGATTTAGTAGTTAGTAACAGCTGATTGATAGTTGAGAGGCGGGACCAAAGAGCCACAGCTCAACCCCCGCAAGCACAACTAGGTGAGTGCTGTTGATCTGGCAGGCTGTGGTGTGATCAGGTCTCCATAATGTGAGAGAAGACATCACGCCATGTTGCACATCTTGCTATCATTGCATGCAACCTCTCCCGAAGTCTCAATGGAAGAGCAATCAGGCTAGTTGAGGCGGGCCAGGCCACTCTCGCCCCTGTGTCCCCTCGCCACAAGCGCCATATTCCCCCCTGCCTCAGCCAGCATCGCAAACACACGATTTTCATCCTTGCACCCATACGCCACAAGGACCACAGTCCATTACCCCTGCAGGCATTAAGCTGAGGGCAGTGAGCAGAGGACTTCCGTCCTTGTGACCTGGTCCATACGGGCCACATTCTTTAACCTCCGCCAGTATCAGGGAAAAATATTGTGTACAGGATTTTCGCCCTTAAGGCTCCCGCTATACGGGCCACAGTCCATTACAACCGCTTGCAAAACATTTATAAAGAATGTTATTAACACCAATAACTGGGAAGGTCTCCCTGTGACGCTGGTGTGACGGTCCGTGGCGGTGTGTGACGGTCCGTGGTGTGTGACGGTCCGTGGTGGTGTGTGACGGTCCGTGGTGGTGTGTGACGGTCTGTGGTGGTGTGTGACGGTCCGTGGTGTGTGACGGTCCGTGGTGGTGTGTGACGGTCCGTGGTGGTGTGTGACGGTCCGTGGTGGTGTGTGACGGTCCGTGGTGGTGTGTGACGGTCCGTGGTGGTGTGTGACGGTCCGTGGTGGTGGTGACGGTCCGTGGTGGTGTGTGACGGTCCGTGGTGGTGTGTGACGGTCCGTGGTGGTGTGTGACGGTCCGTGGTGTGTGTGACGGTCCGTGGCGGTGTGTGACGGTCCGTGGCGGTGTGTGACGGTCCGTGGCGGTGTGACGGTCCTTGGTGGTGGTGTGTGACGGTCCGTGGTGGTGTGTGACGGTCTGTGGAAATGTGTGACGGTCTGTGGAGGTGTGTGATGGTCCGTGGAGGTGTGTGATGGTCCGTGGTGATGTGTGACGGTCCGTGGAGGTGTGTGATGGTCCGTGGTGATGTGTGACGGTCCGTGAGGTGTGTGACGGTCCGTGGTGGTGTGTGACGGTCTGTGGTGGTGTGTGACGGTCTGTGGTGGTGTGTGACGGTCTGTGAAATGTGTGACGGTCTGTGGAGGTGTGTGATGGTCCGTGGAGGTGTGTGATGGTCCGTGGTGATGTGTGACGGTCCGTGGAGGTGTGTGATGGTCCGTGGTGATGTGTGACGGTCCGTGGAGGTGTGTGACGGTCAGTGGAGGTGTGTGACGGTCCGTGGAAGTGTGTGTCGGTCCGTGAATATGTGCGACGGCCCGTGGTGTGTGATGGTCCGTGGAGGTGTGTGACGGTCCGTGGTGGAGGTGTGTGATGGTCCGTGGTGGTGTGTGACGGTCCGTGAATATGTGCGACGGTCCGTGATGTGTGATGGTCCGTGGAAGTGTGTGTTGGTCCGTGACGGTCCGTGAATATGTGCGACGGCCCGTGGTGGTGTGTGACGGTCCGGTGGTGGTGGTGTGTGACGGTCTGTGGTGGAGGTGTGTGACGGTCCGTGGCGGTGGTGTGTGACGGTCCGTGGTGGTGTGTGATGGTGTGTGACGGTCCGTGGCGGTGGTGTGTGACGGTCCGTGGCGGTGGTGTGTGACGGTCCGTGGTGGTGGTGTGTGACGGTCCGTGGCGGTGGTGTGTGACGGTCCGTGGTGGTGGTGTGTGACGGTCCGTGGTGGTGTGTGACGGTCCGTTGTGGTGGTGTGTGACGGTCCGTGGTGGTGGTGTGTGACGGTCCGTGGAGAGAGAGAAAAGATCCAACACACACACACAACATCACGTCATATGACTGCTAATGGGGCAACATATATGCATGGCGGAGCCCCGCATGGCCGGGCCGGCAAGGTCGGCCGCCCCACCTCGCCCTCCACCACTTCCACCCTTACCGCCCCTTGCCCAGGCCCAGCCCGCCCTGCGCCGCCCCGACCCGACCCGTACGCAGTTAAAACCTCTCTCAACCCCTTACATACGAACCAAACTCCTATAACCACCTACAGGAGACGCTCGCCAGCCACTACGCAGTCCCCTACAAGCAATATTCCTCTTTTACTTCCTTGCCGTAAGGGTCAATCAATTGAGCATCTATTACGAACAAGGCGGCAATGCATTCCCCGCCTTATGGACCAGTAGAATAGGGGCCAAAGGGGCAGAATAGAGTGAAATGTGAGCTAGGAGTTTGAAATATGTATCAGAATCAAACGGAACGGCGCTACCTCCACTTTAATGCGAGATGGACACATGTGCTGCAAGAGGAAGGCCCCGCTGCCTCGGCCCCCTGCAATAACATGCAATAATGCACCCTGCAAGGTAGAATCTCTGCAACATTCTAGGCTCCATAGCCCTTAAAGACTCGCCATAGGTAACAGGAGAGGAGGGTGACGGGCAAGGTAAAGTGGACCTTGCTGCACCCCGTCGTAGAGGTCATAATGTACTCCAGGAACACTCGCACAGTTGGTAAAACTTGCGCCGTCGGCACGCACACACGCACACATGCACGCACGCACACACGCACGCACACAAAATCGTACAGTGGAACGCGCGCACACACTCCCTAGTTATCTCTCCATTCCCAGACTCTCGGAGGGTGCCAGGAGACAGGAGGTGCCAGGAGACAGGAGGGTGCCATGAGACAGGAGGGTGCCAGGAGACAAGAGGGTGCCAGGAGACAGTAGGTGCCAGGAGACAGGAGGGTGCCAGGAGACAGGAGGGTGCCATGAGACAGGAGGGTGCCAGGAGACAAGAGGGTGCCAGGAGACAGGAGGGTGCCAGGAGACAGAGGGTGCCAGGAGACATGAGTGCCAGGAGACATGAGAGTGCCAGGAGACTGAGTGCCAGGAGACAGTAGGGTGCCAGGAGACAGTAGGGTGCCAGGAGACAGTAGGGTGCCAGGAGACAGGAGGGTGCCAGGAGACAGGAGGGTGCCAGGAGACAGAAGGGTGCCAGAAGACAGAGGGGTGCCAGAAGACAGAGGGGGTGCCAGAAGACAGAGGGTGCCAGAAGACAGGAGGGTGCTACGAGACAACAAGGGAAGTAATAACAGCAGCAGAGAGAGAGAGAGAGAGAGAGAGAGAGAGAGAGAGAGAGAGAGAGAGAGAGAGAGAGAGAGAGAGAGATCAATAAACAGGAGGAGGAGAGAGAGACTTGAAAGAAGGAATCGTATTCCTCACTCCACTATTTCTTCCGCCTACGAGGAGGCATCATCATGCAGGACGGAATGTGGAAGAAAAGTTGTAGATATATTAAATAGTTTGTTATGATAGCAGGCGGGCTGTCCGCCTGCTGATACGATGTTATGATAGCAGGCGGGCTGTCCGCCTTGCTGATACATTGTATTCACCTAGTTGTGCTTGCGTGGGTTAAGCTTCCGTTCTTTGGCATAGCCTCTAAGCTGTCAATCAACTGGTATGTAGATTCCTGAGCCCATTGGGCTCTATCATGTTTACATTTGAAACTGTGTATGGAGTCAGCCTCAACCACATCACTGCCTAGTGCATTCCATTTGTTAACTACTCTGACACTGAAAAAGTTCTTTCTAATGTCTCTGTGGCTCATTTGAGTACCCAGATTTTAAATGTTTCCCCCTTGTTCGATTACCACCCGTGCTAAACAGTGTATCCTTCTCTACCTTGCCAATTTCTCTGAGAATTTCGAATATGGTGATCATGTCTCCCCTAACTCTTGTGGTGTTATACACGCAGCCTTTCCTAGTAACTCATGCCTCTTAGTTCTGGGACTAGTCTAGTGGATTTCTTTGAACCTTCTCTAGCTTTGTCTTGTGCTTGACAAGATATTGTCTCCATGCAGGAGCTGCATACTCCAGGATTGGTCCTACGTATGTGGTATACAAGGTTCTGAATGATTCATTACACGATTCTAAAGGCAGTTCTGATGTTAGCCAGCCTTGCATACGCCGCTGATGATATTCTTTTGATGTGGGCTTCAGCAGAAAGGTTCGGTGTGATATCAACTCTTAGATATTTCTCTCTGTACATTTTGAGGACTTCATCTCCCTTTTGGTATCCTGTGTCTAGCCTCCTGTTCCCTCCACTTAGTTTCATTACCCTACATTTACTTAGGTTGAATTTTAGTAGTTTGTCTAGGTCAGCTTGTAGCCTCTTGCTCTCTTCCTCGATCTTAATTCTCCTCATAATGTTGACATCATCAGCAAACTATTGAAAGGAACGAGTCTATTCCCAATCATCCCCAGAAACCTTGATCACTGTGAGTTATGTTTTTCCTTCCTTGTTTAAGTGCCGTGGTGTTGTCAGGCTTCCACGGAGGAAGCCTCAGAAGGTGGCGCCAGGCTCCCTGGACACCGTGGACCATGTTCGCTTCCTCACTAACTCCTCTATACCTGGCGACCCCCCCCCCCCTGGCAGGTCCTCACCTGGCAGGTCCACATCTGAGAACCGGCCTGGGTTCGTATCCTAGCCGGGGGGAGATTGACTGGGCGCCAATCCTTAACTGTAGGCTCTGTTCACCCAAAAGTTAAATGGGTACCTACCTGGTTGTTAAACGATTTAACGAGTCGTAATTAGGATTAAGGACCTGCCCGAAACACTATGCGTGCTAGTTTCTAAACAAGAATGTAACAGCTCTTGTATATATAAATAAAATAAAACAAAATATCTATCTTTATTCATGGTGAAAAGTGCTTAAATTGGAATTATTTAAACATGGACTTTGCTAGGCTGTTTTGGCCATGGCTTTATTAAAACTAAGAATGTGACTAGTGTGCAAGTCTATTTTAAACAATGATTATAGTTCAGCAATTACAATGTGCAACAACAAGCTAGGATGATTTACTAAATTAATTACCAGCAAGTAAAAACAGATCAAATAAATAGTAATTTTCTAAATAAATAAATTACGGAAAATCAGATATTCATTCAGCAGCTCCAGATTCCGCCAGAGGGGTAACTCAAATTAATTACGGTCGCTATATGTGCTCGTACCTTTAATTACTAAACTGTTTGTGCAGTGCATTACATTAAATAAATTTTAATTTTGGAAAATTAATATAATATTTGTTAACGGTGCTTGGTTCTCAACTCTGAAATGATTGAGAAAATCTGAAATATTCCAGTTTAAAATTTAACTGTGTGGATTAAGTGAAGTTAGATGTTCCAAGTTATCAGAATATTACAGTTACTCAAATTAACGGCGTAGACCAGTATTTAATCATTTTATTTTTCAGTATATATATTTGTTTAATTTACATGCTAAGGCATGCTGACAGTCTGGGGCGCCTGATAGCTGAGTGGACAGCGCGTCGGATTCGTAATCCTGAGGTTCCGGGTTCGATCCCCGGTGGAGGCGGAAATAAATGGGCAAAATGTTTCTTTCACCCTGATGCCCCTATTACCTAGCAGTAAATAGGTACCTGGGAGTTAGACAGCAGCTGATTCCAGCACAAACATGAAATTATGGATATACAGTATACACAAGAACACAACATCTAGCATCAAACAATAAAATAATGGGTACAGGTCACTCTGAATCGTACACAGAATCTTCCAGATTGTACATAGTAGGATAATCCTTCCAAGGATACTTCCGACGACACCGCCGCCACTCATCCCAGGCAGCCTGGGACGGTGGAACACCATTCTTGGCAGAGGGGCGACGCGTACGCAACAAATGAGGCGGTTGCGCATGGATAATCAGACACAGAACGTCGCCGCACAGAGACCGACTTCACAACAGCTTGTGAGTCAACATCCTTCCGAAGCACCATCACCAAGTCCTTGCTCTCAGCATCTGGCACACTAGGGGCAACAACCTCCCACTCTGGGGAGCCCACAGCTGAGGGTGCAGGGTGGCATGCAGGAGCCAGCACAGAAGCCCCTACACCAGCAGGCGCCACCGCAGCATGCACTTCCGCCACTACCACCACCAGGCACCCCAGGCATTTTCTCATTGGCTGAAAACATGGAACTACCATACTCCGCCACATCCACCAAGTCAGCACCCCCTGGGACAGAAGCATCTGCAGAAAACCTTGAACGCTTAGGGTTCGGCTGCAGGTCATCGGAACTTTCCACCTCCATGATAGCCGACTCCCGAGAAGCGCAGGGACGCCACTCTCGGGCACGCAATCCATGGCTACGTAAAACCTCAACAGCGGCGACCACCGGAGGCACTGGCCCACACAGAACAGGTTGCCACGAACCCCAACACCCCACCAGCATGGCAAGCACAGGAGGTGAACCAGCAGAAAACCGAAGCCGCAGGAGAAGCGTCCTACAGCCGCACAATGGGGAGGCAGAAAAGGTGTGCCACCAGATGTCAAAGCCACAGTGGTACCATCCACAAAAGCCGCAGGAGGGGGAGGCAGGGGAGGAGCCACACGCCCCACCACAACCACGCCCGCAATACTCATGGGGGCTGCAGAACACACAGATGACGACTGCAATGACTGATGCACTACCCTCACCAGCTGCATCCCCAACAGCAGGCTCCCACGGAGGTACAGCGCCTTCGAACACATCCATAGTCTCATCCTCTGAGTCCTCTTGAACCACCAGTGAGGGAAAAGTCCTCCTTGCCGAAGAAATCCCCCCCCCTCCCCTGCTCAAAGACGCCTGCAGAGCACCCGCAGCCTAGTGCCCCGACAACACAACCAAAGCAGGTCCGTGGCTGCCGGGCATGGTACATGCATAGATTATAGCCCATTAACTTAATTGATGATGGAATGCCAGACTTGAGCTACATCTCCAACGTCCTTCAGTCGACTGGAGGATATAGTATTCATCTGGACGGAATGGACACCACCCGCCTAAACTGCCCAAAGTAGTGCCATAACAACAGCTCAGGGAACTCCATAGGTGGCGCCGTGGATGCTGACATACATAGCAGAGCCACTGCGGTCCAAAATAACCACAGACCCAGTAGCACCCTGCAATCGGAACGTGCATCCGTCAAATCGATGCAGAAAGTCCCGATAGGTCTCCTCAGTATAGAGCTTAACCATACCCTCATGATCAGTTGGACACCACAAACATCACCTACATCAATGCCCAACATGTCAAACAAGGTGGTATCCACTGCAGGGTAGGTCACAAGGCCTGAATATTCTAGCCCAATCGTCCTAGACTACATCACAGGTGACAAGGGCAGCCTCATTAAGCAGGGAAAGCTGGGCACAGAGCCCCCGCCAGAAACACCCCTGAGAACCGCATGTAAATCTGGAACACCAACAACAGGGGAGGTCAGGCAGCACGTCCGCACCCTCTGGCGACCAGGTCGCAACTACATAGAATAACTTAATTGTGATAGTGATATTTGTCCTTTATTCCTTCAGATAAAATCCCCACAGATAGTGGAGAGCACTAATTATTATTGGTAATTATGGAATTTATTCACCAGTTTATTCCAATAAATCGTGTTTGTTGCATAATTAATGTAATTATATATATATATATATATATATATATATATATATATATATAATATATATATATATATTAGTCTGTTTAATGATGCTCAGAAAGTAATTACTAGTTACATCATAGTGTTGCTTCAATTGTTTTCTTACACCGGTAAATAGTTAATTGTGCGCATCTACGAAGTGTACTCGCACGTTAATTACGAATGAGTGAAAGGTTAACAAGCAGATTGTGATTCATTCGAGAAATGCGGTGTCAGTAAGTTCAACCTTGACAACACTGACCTTTCAACACTTTGTCTGTTATGGAGTGACAGATGAGTGACAGGCCGGGCAAGACGCAGAGAATTCTTTAATAGTAAGTTCCGCGAGTTTACGACGCTATTGACGCAGCGAAACTCTCTTGAGTAAACTGTTGAATGCTCTATTGAGAAGTAAACCATTGATCATCATTCATTAGGATCCACGTTGCACTGAACTTTTAGCTCGATACGATGACTGGGAAAGGTGGTGTTAGGTGTGTAATCAGGTTAGAGGAACTGGATTCCTGACTGGCAAGGGACGACCCCGTGACTGCTACGCTGGCAAATATTAGATCATCATTTAGGAACCTGAATCAAGATTCCTTCAAAGCAATCTACAAAACATTTGTTCGACCAATACTGGAGGTTATCTTGAGATGATTTCAGGGCTTAGTGTCCCGCGGCCCGGTTCTCGACCACGCCTCCACCCCCAGGAAGCAGCCCGTGACAGCTGACTAACTCCCTGGTACCTATTTACTGCTAGGTAACATTGGCATCAGGGTGAAAGAAACTCTGCCCATTGTTTATCGCCGGCGCCTGGGACCACAGGATCACGCGTCCAATGTTCTGTCCGCTCAGCCGCCGGCTCCTTCAAATACACATCACTGGCCTGGAATCTGCACCTTGTGAAACAAAGCCAAATTTATAAAGTAGAAAGGTTTGCAACTAGGCCTGGTGCCAGAGCAAAGAGGATTATGTTACGAACACAGGCTAATGGAACTAAATCTCACAACCCTGGAGGATAGAAGGAACAGTCTCCGACTTAACAGTCTCCGTGGTGTAGTGGTAAGACACTCGCCTGGCGTTCCGCGAGCGCTATGTCATGGGTTCGTATCCTGGCCGGGGAGGATTTACTGGGCGCAAATCCTTAACTGTAGCCTCTGTTTAACGCAACAGTAAAATGTGTACTTGAATGAAAAAACGATTCTTCGCGGCGGGGATCGTATTCCAGGACCTGCCCGAAACGCTACGCGAACTAGTGGCTGTACAAGAATGTAACAACTCTTGTATATATCTCAAAAAAAAAAAAAACAGAGGGGATATGATCACAACTTACAAGATACCGAGGGGAATAGATAAGGTGGAGAAGAGGACACAGGTGGAAGCAGGAAGCACAAATGAGTCAAACGGATGTAAGACAGAACTCGCACCCTGTACGAGGAGTTAACAAGTGGAATGCTCTAAAAGAGGAAGTTGTGGAAGCCACCTCCATCCACACCTTTAAAGCCTGCTTCGACAAAGAATCTGAAAGTCAGAGTAGTTAGGTTTAAATGCAACAGATACACGGGTGACCAGGCGGGGCATAAAGAGCTAACCCTCACTCCTCGTCAACACTGATAAGTACCAATAGGTACTTGTACCAATAGGTACTTGTACCAATAGGTACTTACATTAAACATTAGAGATCNCGCTACAGCCGCCTTACGGTACAGTGTATTGATGTTACAGTTGCTTAACAGCGTCGTAGTTTGATAATTATTGTTCATCATCACACTGTAAGTGATGGGGCAGTACATGAGCGCTGGAGATGGTTGTTAGATATGTTTTTCCTCATGGCTTCTACCTTGGTTACTGTCTACATACCACATGACACACCTACCTGACACACACACACACATGCAACCCGTCCTCGCAAATTCGTATAGTCATATTGGCTTAATAAATATGTGCATAGGTGACATACTTAACATAATAGTTTTTCCTTGAAAAGCTTCATAGAAAACACCGACCTTACCTAACCTACTTAGTATGTTAAGATAAGCATCTTACTGCTTCGTAATTACAATTATTACCTAACCTACACCTATAATAGGTTAAGTAACAATTGTAATTACGAAGCTATAAGATGCTTATTTTAACATACTAAGTAGGTTAGGTAAGGTCGGTGTTTTCTATGAAGCTTTTCAAGGGAAGCTATTATGTTTAGTATGTCACCTATGCACGTAACTAATAAGTCAATATTGACTATACGAATTTGCGAGGACGGGTTGACACATGACACACCCACATGACTCACCTATATGACACACTGTTACGGACTCGTCACCACCGTCTGAGTGTGGCCTGGTAATTCCAGCGCCATCTATGAGTCTGCACTCAAACTCCCCTGGTATTGGACGCTACGTAGACAACGCCATCTATTGGTGGTGGCGTGACATCAGCATAAGGCTCTGGTTGCCTGCCTTGGTTAGCAAGTATGGTCGACGTCGATGAGCTCTGGTGAATGGTGTGTCATGTTCAACGCCATTTGTTGTGCTACAGAGCATAATGAATGTTATCTCATGGTGTCCCTAGTGTACTGTCCATTTAACCGATGACATTTTGTTTCCACAGAGGAGACGTGTGGAGGCAGTCGTACTGAAGAGAGCAGTTAACCTTGGGTAGTCCACGTACTTTCCACTTGGTCTTGGAAGAAGACTGAGTAAGCCGCCTTCGCTCTACGCAGTGTGTTAGCTGCTATATAACGTAATGTTGGTAACAATCGGCGTACCCGAGAATTGGCTTAGGAGAGTAATGGACGACAGTGAGGTGCCTGTTGTGAAGTGCTGCTAACCGGTTGCTAGAGGCTTCTGCTAGGGGTTCGTTGTCCCTATTTTGTGACCCCGATGAGCGTGAGGCTGAGGTCCTCTGCCAGCAAGCGGCTGGAGTGATAGTCGGGTATAGGCACCTGTCATACTGTGTCAGTGGGCTGGCCCACGTCAAGGGTGAACTCGCCAGTGTTTCCCAGTACGTGTGGACAAGGTGGAAACGCTGGGGTTGGCAAACACTGCATATGGTTGCTTTTGATGTCCTGAGTGTAAATAAGTGTAGAAATATTCTATTTTAATACAGTTTATCGGTTTATCGGTTATTAATACATTGGTGAAGGGAATAGTGTTTTGTTATCCCCCCCCCCTCTTATTTATCCATTGCACTATACAACCATTTCTTGAAAGCGAGCTACCGACTTGGGGTCGGATACTACAAACGAGGTTCATCCATCAAGAACACGGTTACTGGTCCATAGTGGCCATAACACACACCCACGTGACACACACCCACATGACCACACCCACGTGACACACACCCACGTGACACACACACCCACGTGACACACACACCCACGTGACACACACACCCACGTGACACACACACCCACGTGACACACACACCCACGTGACACACACACCCACGTGACACACACACCCACGTGACACACACCCACGTGACACACACACCCACGTGACACACACACCCACATGACACACACCCACATGACACACACCCACGTGACACACACCCACGTGACACACACCCACGTGACACACACCCACGTGACACCACACCCACGTGACACACACCCACATGACACACACCCACATGACAAACCCTTACGTCCTTCTTGTTAGGGAAGCGTTGAGCTGGATAGCTGGCTATGACCTTGTTGCCCTCAAGTACTGAGAGTCTGTTTATATCCCATGTTGGTTTCTCTCTCTTTCTCTTTTTCTCTCTCTCTTTTCCTCATTTTCTCTTTTTCTCTTTCTCTCTTTTTTCTTTTTCTCTCTCTCTTTCCCCTCTCTTTCTCTTTCTCTCTCTCCCTAGAAAACTTTAAATCGTTAAATGTGAAATCTTAATAATACTGATAAAATACTAACAAGGGAGAGGGTCGGAAGGCGAAGATTGAGAATGGAGTAAGGATAGGTTGGGGAGGAAGGAGGAAGAGAGGGAGGGAGGATAGGGAAGGAGAGGAAGAGAGGGAGGGAGGATAGGGAAGGAGAGAGAGGGAGAGAGGGAGGGTGAGAGTGTAACTGCACATCTCACTAAACAACAAGAACACCACCAATAAACCGGTTACAGCTGGTGGGTTGGTACAGTTCCTGGTACAGTGGTTCACTGTAGCTTCTCCCAACCATTTTCCTTGCCTGTATTGTACAACTCTTCCCGCAACTTGTTTTATCTGGTTGAGGACCGGGCCGCGGGGACGCTAAGCCCCGAAAACATTTCAAGGTAAGGCATCTCTTGAGTAATGTAAATATAACACGCTGTTACTGTGAGCTCGTTACTGTGAGCTCGTTACTGTGAGCTCGTTACAGTGAGCTCGTTACTGTGAGCTCGTTACTGTGAGCTCGTTACAGTGAGCTCGTTACTGTGAGCTCGTTACTGTGAGCTCGTTACTGTGAGCTCGTTACAGTGAGCTCGTTACAGTGAGCTCGTTACTGTGAGCTCGTTACTGTGAGCTCGTTACTGTGAGCTCGTTACTGTGAGCTCGTTACTGTGAGCTCGTTACACTGAGCTCGTTACTGTGAGCTCGTTACTGTGAGCTCGTTACTGTGAGCTCGTTACAGTGAGCTCGTTACTGTGAGCTTGTTACTGTGAGCTTGTTACTGTGAGCTCGTTACTGTGAGCTTGTTACTGTGAGCTCGTTACTGTGAGCTCGTTACAGTGAGCTCGTTACTGTGAGCTCGTTACAGTGAGCTCGTTACTGTGAGCTCGTTACATTGAGCTTGTTACTGTGAGCTCGTTACTGTGAGCTCGTTACAGTGAGCTCGTTAGTGTGAGCTCGTTACAGTGAGCTCGTTACTGTGAGCTTGTTACTGTGAGCTCGTTACTGTGAGCTCGTTACAGTGAGCTCGTTACAGTGAGCTCGTTCGAAGCTGATGTTCCTTGGTCCGAGGGACAAGGAACACATTTTGTCAAGAGAAAATTATGATCATTACTTTTTCTTGGAGTATGGAAGTAACAGGTGAAGGGAAGGTTAAGAAATGGCTATCAAAAGTATAACTTATGATAGCAGGTGGGGGGGGGGGGTTCTGCCTTGCTGACACCATATTATGATAGCAGGCGGGCTGTCCACCTTGCTGATAGGGAGGGAGCTGACACGATATTATGATATCAGGGCCTCGCTGATCTCCAGTCTTCTGTTATCGTTATACCTGTTGATTATGTCAGTGTTGCTTGTTAAGATATCTCTGGTGATGGTCTGGTTTGTGAGGATCTCTCCTGATATAGATATATATATATATATATATATATATATATATATATATATATATATATATATATATTATACATGCATAGTACCTATTTAATTACAGGTGAACAGGTGCATTAGGTGAAAGAAAGCATGCTCAATCATTTCTGTCTAACCCGGAAATGGAAACCGGGAACCCCGATTGTGAGTTGAGAACGAAGTGAACTGCCAGAGTTGAAGGGAGCCCAGTTTAGCGGGGCTTCCCGCCAAAGGGGGTCACAAAGTAAGTCTTCAGTAACCCTCATCCTGTGAGTGGACACACTCTCATAGCAGCATGGAAAACACTCCCCAATAGGAAGAAAACCCCGCTGGGTTGTTCATCCTGTCACTTGTACTCAGACAACAACAAGGACCCGCGAGGGCTTTAATCTCTCCCAGAGTCTCCTCTTGAGAGAAAAAAGGTACCCGGGTCGTTAATGGGGACACCAAGGTATCTGTAAGACTCGCAGTTCTCAAGTGCTCGCCCATCTATATTATAATTGGCTGGTGGAATAC
>WNGS01169498.1:175642-190642 GCA_020271785.1 Procambarus virginalis
TATATGTATATATATATATATTATAATATATATATATATTATATATATATATATATATAATATATATATATATATATATATATATATATATATATATATATATATATGTCGTACCTAGTAGCCAGAACGCACTTCTCAGCCTACTATGCAAGGCCCGATTTGCCTAATAAGCCAAGTTTTCATGAAATAATTGTTTTTCGACTACCTAACCTACCTAACCTAACCTAACCTAACTTTTTCAGCTACATAACCTAACCTAACCTATAAAGATAGGTTAGGTTAGGTTAGGTAGGGTTGGTTAGGTTCGGTCATATATCTCCGTTAATTTTAACTCCATTAATAAAAATTGACCTCATACATAATGAAATGGGTAGCTTTATCATTTCATAAGAAAAAAATTAGAGAAAATATATTAATTCAGGAAAACTTGGCTTATTAGGCAAATCGGACCTTGCATAGTAGGCTGAGAAGTGCGTTCTGGCTACTAGGTACGACATATATATATATATATATATATATATATATATATATATATATATATATATATATATATATATATATATATGCAAACAAGCCTGAATGGTCCCCAGGACTAGATACAACTGAAAACTCACACCCCAGAAGTGACTCGAACCCATACTCCCAGGAGCAACGCAACTGGTATGTACAGGGACGCCTTAAACCACTTGACCATCACGACCGGACAAAAGGAAGTGATAGCGACCTTCCTTATGTCCGGTCGTGATGGTCAAGTGGTTTAAGGCGTCCCTGTACATACCAGTTGCGTTGCTCCTGGGAGTATGGGTTCGAGTCACTTCTGGGTGTGAGTTTTCAGTTATATATATATATATATATATATATATATATATTATATATATATATATATATATATATATATATATATATATATATTCTTGTAGTAATATGCTCCGTCATCCACTGATCTCGGAAAAATGACCAGAAATTTGCTGCTATTCATAATTGGCCCGTAGTCCCATGAAACAAAAGTGTCTCCCTCAGCGTCAAAGGTTTGACTGAGACATAGACAGAGAGAGAGACAAAGACAGAGACATAGAAGCAGACACACAGTTGATAAATAGAAGGATAGATTGATGGATAGATAAATACACAGATGAGTGGATAGATGGATAGAGAGAGACAGACAAACAGACACAGAGAGAGACAAAGAGACAGAGACAGAAAAAGGCAGTTGGGTGGAAAGATAGATGTCTGGATAGATGGATAGGTGCATGGATAGATTGACAGCTATGTAATGAGAAGATAGATGGAAGGATAGATGAATTGATGAATGGAACAGATGAGTAGACGAATGGATAGATGTAGAGAAGGTAGTCAGTGTAAGTGATTGTAACCAGCGGTGGATAGATTACAATCCCCCATATTTACAGTTACCAAACTAGAGCTATAAATGGCTATAATTTCCAACAGTAGATAATCCTGAATTAAATACTTACCTATTTCTTAAACATGTGTTATAGGTGAACAGGAAAGTAGAGATGTCGTCGACCAGGTCGTAGCTGGCTGCTTCGACCATACTTAAAAAAGATATGATAGGAGGTATGTAAGAAGCAGTTATTCCGCCCTAGCTTTGGGAAGGCGGGGGCCGAGGAGCGGAAGCCTGCGAAGGCCAGGAACCAGGGACCAGTGAGCACAGTCTCCTGGTTATATTCACGTTATATTGATCACGATAACCACCATGAACAGTTATCCCAAGTTGCAGCAGCAAGTTGCATAATTTGGCCGAGCAACCAGGGTTCATGGCCAGTTAACGGGCCACCTTAGACGTCCCCACTAAGGCCATGGCCCTCAGAGTGGCCCTCCTCACGCCTCATAATTGGTAATGAGAGCACAGTGAAGAAATGATCTGGTAGTGACACTGTGTAATGGCCACCAGGGTGTTGGTAACCCCCCTAGTGTAGTATGGAGCTGTTGGTACCTCCCCTGGTGTAGTAGGGTGGTGTTGGCAGGTGTTGGTAACCCCCTGGTGTAGTATGGAGGTGTTGGCAGGTGTTTTACCACGACCTGACCTAACCTAACCTTTAAGCCAGTGATGGCGTGATGCTGCCTCTATGTCAAGTAATCCCTGGATTACAATTATACTCTTCCTCTGTGTGTCTCCTTCATCCTGGCATTGACCATTATGTCAGTTTATCTTTATTAACTTTAACTGCGTCGTTGCCATGTTGGTCATTGATCAGTTTGCCGCTTGCAATATCCCCTGCTTGGACAAGTTTCTGAAGTTGCTGCTGCAATGTTTGGAATCTAATATTGTTTCTGTCTTGGGACGGGTCAATGTGTTGACCCCTGCCTGGGTGTGCCTGTGTCTGCTCTCAGTAGTCCCTCCCGCCTCTCTCTCTCTCTTCCTCCTTGTTCCTGTTTCTTCAAGTACAAGCCATTTATATTCTTCTTCCACTCTTTCTTCATCTTTCTAATATCTTCTTGATTACCTATCTAACACTTATCTTGTCGTCTAGAACTCATCCTGCAATTTCTGTTCTAATGCCTCACTTTCACCAGGCGGCCTGGTCGACGACCGGGCCGCGGGGACACTAAGCCCCGGAAGCACCTCAAGGTGTCCCTCACCCCCTTCCCTCACCATCTTCTCTAAAAGCCAATTTCTTCCCTCCATGGTGAGGTAATCCCTGCTGGCGCGTGATCGGGTTGCACTTCCTATTTTTGTGACTGCAATCAACACCTGTCAGCCAGCAGGTGTGCCAATTACCATGTCTCGCTCTACCAAGCACAGGCGAGTGATTATGGAGCCGTAGTCTTCACAGTGTTGTCCACTCACACACACCATTACCTTCGACATTCTTACTTCCACTTAGCAATGTTATCTTGAGGTTATCTTGAGGTTATCTTAAGGTTATCATGAGATGATTTCGGGGTTTAGCGTCTCCGCGGCCTCTTCGACCAGGCCTCCTTTTTGTTACACATCTCACAAGAAGCAGCCCGTGGCAGCTGTCTAACTCGCAGGTACCTATTTACTGCTAGGCCGTAGAGTGCGACTCTTTCTGCTCTCCCACTGCTTCTCCCTCTCATAAAAACACGCACATAATGCACAGCTTCCCTCCTCACACTGTCAGGAGGACTGGATAAGACGACCGCCTCGGTGGGCGACCGATACGTCTGCGTACTCACCTTTTTTGAACCTGCAGGATCGAACTCTAGCTCTTAGACCTCGCTTTTCTAGTCACCGGGTGTCGTATGCCAGCTCATGCTCCTGTTTAAATAGTTTTTTGTAACTATGTGCACCATAGTATAAAGATTGACGTACTAAGCAATTAGATAGTATAATTTGGCACTATTCAGTTTATATACTCCGATAAAATTAAGCTAAAAAATACAAATAAATATTACTAGGCCTAATATAGCTATTTATACATATGTATATTTATATACATATTATTTATATTATGTATATGTATTTATATTATATTATGTATATGTATTTATATTATATTATATTATGTATATGTATTTATATATATGTATATGTATTATGTATATTTATACATACTATTTATACATATGTACTATATTAGGCCTCAGATATCATGTATTAGGCCTAGGGAAGGTTAGGTTAGTGTAGTTTGTCTTTTACAACATAAATATATAATCTTTTCCTATTTGTTCAAATTCAATAGTACTGAATTATACTTTCTTATACGTCGGTATATGTACTATGGTCCTCCTCCTTCCTATAAGTACTATCAAAACAGGAGGATGGGCGGCTTACACAATGGCTCCTGACCTATTTCCCTATCATGCCTGATTTTTAAGTTATGAATGGAGTCCTCTGATAGGTTAGGTGGGCAGGAAAATCTCATAAAGTTTCAAAACGTTATGAAAAAACGTTAATTGAAAGTGTGTCCTCTTCTAAGCTGTCCGAGGAGCGCCGGACGACTCAAACAGAAAACGGGACAGTACGTCACTTTTGTGAGTCGATTTAATTTCAAATTACGTCCAAATTTGGCCATAGCGCGCATACGGGCCAAAAGTGATTTTTAAGAGGACGGGTTGTGGAGTTAGCCTCTACAACCTGCTCCTTTAGGGCGTTACATTTACCCAAAGTGGTACGTTGTCTGGTCCAAGAGCTTTATTACGTCCAGTGATGATAGCTGGCTCTTTGCTGTGGTGTTACTTTAGTATTTAACGGTCTCCCATCTTGGGTCATGCTCCAAGGGCTTGGACTGGACGGTAGAGCGACGGTCTCGCTTCATGCAGGTCGGCGTTCAATCCCCGACCGTCCAAGTAGTTGGGCACCATTCCTTTTTTCCCCCGTCCCATCCCAAATCCTTCCCAGTGCTATATATAGTCGTAATGGCTTGGCGCTTACCCATCACAGTTCCCTTCCCTTGCTCCAAGGGATATTTGCCGCCCGTTCTCCAAACTGAAAGTACATATAGTGTGGTCAGAAGAACTAATGTGTTGTGATGGACCCAGAACGTAGAATTTTGTAGAACTAATTTACGGCAAAAAACGTAAAAGATTTAATATTTATGTTGCTAACGAAACCTAAAAAGTGGCTCACTGGGGGTTCCATTACAACATATTGGTTCGGTCGAGCAGATAGTCACAAGTACTTTCAAAACAGGAGAATGGGTTGGGTAGTTTAGGTTACATGTTCTGTCTTCCTGAGAGAAGATCAGTTCTAAGAGGCTTGGTGTTTCTCTCTTGTGTCATCCTTCACATGTTGTGTCAAGATGTTCCAGGTCTATAACTCACTAATCCACTCTGGGGATTCCTCGATTCCCTATTATTAAAATATCTTAAGATTTTAGTCTCCCATAATCAGGTTTGCTTTCATTCTGTGAGCTGTTCAAGTCCCTCATGCATGCCTTCTATGCTGTCATCATATTCCTGTGTGGGTCTTCTGGTGTTCGGTGGGGGAGTGTTGATTACCACGACCACTATCATCCTCCCATCTATGGTCAGAGTCCCAGTGATGGAGCCTATATATCCGTTTGTAGTTCCAGCTTCTCAGACTTCCTCTGTTGCCTTATTGGGAGGGCCACACACACTCTCTCTCTCTCTCCATGTCTCTGTATTGTTTCTTTCCGTGTGTGTGTGTGTGTGTGTGTGTGTGTGTGTGTGTGTGTGTGTGTGTGTGTGTGTGTGTGTACTCACCTAGTTGTGTTTGCGGGGGTTGAGCTCTGGGTCTTTGGTCCCGCCTCTCAACCGTCAATCAACAGGTGTACAGATTCCTGAGCCTACTGGACTCTATCATATCTACACTTAAAACTGTGTATGGAGTCAGCCTCCACCACAGGCTGACTGTGTGTGTGTGTGTGTGTGTGTGTGTGTGTGTGTGTGTGTGTGTGTGTGTGTGTGTGTGTGTGTGTGTGTGTGTGTGTGAGAGAGAGAGCACTGTAGAGAGTGGTGGCATGTGTGGAAGGAGAGGTCCTCCACACACACTCCCAGAGTGAAGGCTAACTCCAGCCACCAGAGAGTGAGAGTCACTCGTGTCCACATCTTAATGTGAGGGAGATGAGAATGCGTCACAAATGACCTTAATAGGTAATTTGACGTCAAAACTCCTCCTTAATCCAAGGCCAAAGAATTCGATTAGCAAATGAGAGAGTATAAGTAAAAAACTAATTGCCATCTTGTTAGAGTGAAGACGGAGATGTTGTAAGCGACCTCCACTGTGGCTCTGAAGTCTTAAGCGAGCTCCACTGTGGCCTCAAGGTCTTAAACAACCTCCACTGTGTCCTCAAGGTCTTAAGCGAGCGCCACTGTGGCCCCTGAGGTCTTAAGCGACCTCCACTGTGGCCCCTGAGGTCTTAAGCGACCTCCACTGTGGCCCCTGAGGTCTTAAGCGACCTCCACTGTGGCCCTTGAGGTCTTAAGCGACCTCCACTGTGGCCCCTGAGGTCTTAAACAACCTCCACTGTGGCCCCTGAGGTCTTAAGCGACCTCCACTGTGGCCCCTGAGGTCTTAAGCGACCTCCACTGTGGCCCCTGAGGTCTTAAGCGACCTCCACTGTGGCCCCTGAGGTCTTAAGCGACCTCCACTGTGGCCCCTGAGGTCTTAAGCGACCTCCACTGTGGCCCCTGAGGTCTTAAACAACCTCCACTATGGCCTCAATCAAGAAATTTAGACCAGCAATCAATAACCAGCTACACTACACAACTACACTACACAGCTACACTACACAACTACACTACACAGCTACACTACACAGCTACACTTTACATTTCGTTACAAGACAACTTGATTCCTTCAAGGACCTCTGTTCTCACACTAATAAATACACATCAAGAGTTAACTCATGCAATGTGTGTAAATGACTACAAACTTTCTATCACCTCAATGCAAGGATTCGAAGACCAGCGTGTTATTGTGTTTTGCCGTGTTTCACACACCTCATAAACCTCTTAGGGAGCCGGTCGGCCGAGCAGACAGCACGCTGGACTTGTGATCCTGTGTTCGATCCCGGGCGCCGGCGAGAAACGTTGGGCAGAGTTTCTTTCACACTATGCCCCTGTTACCTAGCAGTAAAATAGGTACCTGGGTGTTAGTCCTCGACCAGGCCTCCACCCCCAGGAAGCAGCTCGTGACAGCTAACTCCCAGGTACCTATTTACTGCTAGGTAATAGGGGTATCAGGAGGAAAAATATTTTGCCCATTTGTCTCCACCTGGGATCGAACTCGGAACCTCAGGACTACGAATCCGAAACGCTGTCCACTCAGCTGTCAGGCGCCTTGGTCAAATGTTGATCATATTTGTTGAATATAATATCAAGAACCTAACTTTTCAGTTATAATTTTAGTTTAATGCATAATTTTTTTCTCCTTAGTGTATGTTGTGTTATATAATTGGTTTAGGTTCACCTTCTCTTTCAACCTTCTCTTTTCTCTCTTAATCTAACCTAACCTCGGACCTTACCCCTGGCCTCACTCTTTTATCCTCTCTACGTTATAGTTTAAGTTAAAATGTCTTAGCTTTTGTTTCTCTTTCTTATTTTATGAGTGTATTCGAGAGTGTCTCACCACCACAGACAACATTCCCTTTGACACACATGGGCAAAGTTTAGGGACCATGATTAAGCACTTAAAACAACAAGGAGTAAAATTAGCTGACTCTCAAAGCAAATCTGACCACATTAACGATATTGCGGCGTTAATAGGGTCGGTTAGATATGTTAACTTACCATAAATTCATCTCCAGCAAACGCCAGTTGCATGTGATGACTACTAAACTCGGCTGGTGGGAAGTTATTGACAGGACCCATGTTATGGAAATACCAGTTCAAACCTACCGAGACTGTCATAGCTGCCAGAGTGGAACTGGAACGGTTTCCCCTCGAAATTACCCAAAGGAAAGAGGAGGGACTGGAACCAGTACACAAACTCTGGGATCTGGACACACTTGGTATTAAACCAGAATAAATCCAGATGATCAAATAGTGTACCAGAACTATTAGAACTCAGTGGCTTATAAAGACAATTAATACTGGGTCTGACTACCGTGGGGCATTGATCACCCTCATTGTCCACAAAGGTCAGTGGCACAGAATTGAGATCCCAGGTGTTGAGATTACACAAAAATCCTGGACCCGGATTCACGAAGCAGTTACGCGACTACTTACGAACGTGTACATCTTTCCTCAATCTTTGACGGCTTTGGTTACATTTATTAAACAGTTTACCAGCATTAAAACTTGCCAATCAATTGTTGTTATTGTTATAAACAGCCTCCTGGTTCTTGGGAGCTCATTAAATGTTTAATAATTGTAAACAAAGCCGTCAAAGATTCAGAAAAGATGTACAGGTTCGTAAGTGCTTACGTAACTGCTTCGTGAATCTGGGTCCGGAACATCTCCAACTCTACGGTGACATTATATAACAACAATTGAACAATAAATTTACAGAACAACGTCCATGGGACAATCAGCAGTGAACAAGAGCTGCTGAACCTTTATCAGGAAGCCAACCGAGGGTTGATTGGAGCCAAGATGCCTCTCCAATCTTCTGACAATACTAATTAATTAATAGGAACCACTGACAAACATTCACTTACAACAGACAGTGGCGTGGCCAGGTAGTGAAGCGGCGCTTCAGTGAGTGCAGAACAACAACAGCAATACGCCTTATGCAAGCAATCGCGTTAAAGAAATCAGAGAGATGTCAGCTGAATACACATTATTGTATGTTTCAAGGAAGGGAGAAACCAGCTGACTACTTATCAAGAGGATTGATGTTGAAGCAGTTAATTAAAACCGAGATGTGGTTCCATGGGCCCCAGCGGCTAGTCAGTGACCAGTAGCCTGAACAAAAGCAACAAGTTATTGTGACCCAATGTCACGGCTCCCATTGATGTCCCAGAACCCACTCGACTCCAGTAACTGACTGTCCTCGGCTCTCTACATTAACACGACTACTTAGTCTCCCAAAATGTGTGTGTGTGTTTCGTCTTAAAGTAGGTATCAAACACAAGTTTCCGGGGCACTAAAATACTGGATCAAACAAGCACAAATTCAAACATATGGAGATGATTATGAGAATCTCCCACCAAAGACTATCTAAGACTCAAGTCTTTAGCTAGACACAGACAGCAACAAACAACATACCGTGATGGGAAGGGGAGACTAGAGCACACAGAGGTTGACACGGATGTGAAGCACTCTTGGCTCCTCCCCCAGAGTGACTGGATAAGCAGAGTGCTTGTAATCCACAGACACCACCACTGAGTACTTCATGATGAGTACCTCAGACTCTCACCTCACCAAGACACTAGTACTGGCTTCTACAAGGACGTCACACTATTACATCTATTATTAAAATGTGTTGTCTGTAGGAGGTGCGATGCTCGAGTGTGTGTCCTGGCCCAGGACCTCCACCACTCCTGGGGGAATGAGTAGTGCACCTTCGTCCCTCTCAAACCACAGGTGTGGACTCACAGGTACGGGACTCACTCGCTTGACCAAAGAGCCAGAGCTCAACCCCCGCAAGCAGAATTAGGCGAGTACAGGTGCCATTACCATGATTCGCACCAAGGCTAAGATTCCTAATAAGGCGTACACCTGCCTGTTTACCTGTGCCACCACTCGAGGAGTTCACCTGGAAATGACGCCTGATATGAGCGCAGTCTTGCACCAGGTCTTCCGCGGGTTTACTGTAGATAAATCCAACAACGGGTCCAGCTTGGCGAGGCATGGCTGAGGTAGATCTGGGAACACCCCGCCGTCCCCACGGCCTTAAGACAAAGGCAGTGCTACTGGCAACTTGTACTATCCACAGTACCATTACAAGGGGAAGGGAGGTGTTCTCGGAGAGCATGCTGGGGACAGTGAAACGCTGTTTATGCAAGACTTTACATCACCAGAGAACTGACCTCCAAGAACAACAAATAGAAGTACTGTATTTGTGTATTCCTCTCTCTCACACACACACACACACACACACACACACACAGTAGAGTGTGTGTGTGTGTGTGTGTGTGTGTGTGTTTAGGAAGGGCACTAGAGTAGTGTGTGTACTCAATTGAGCTTGCGGGGGTTGAGCTTTGGCTCTTTGGTCCCGCCTCTCAACTGTCAATCAACTGGTAAACACACACACGCAACTGAAGTGTGTGTGAGTGTGAGTGAAGAGGGGTTAGAGTAGTGTGCATGAGAGGAGAGGGGAAGGGAAGAGAGGTATTAGAGTGACAAATTACGTAGAGGTGATCCGTTGTAAGAGTGTCTCCATCATCCAGCTGCCACCCCGTGTGGCGCCCCCACCACCACACACACCTCTCACCCCACACTGCTCTTGCTAAGGTAGAGTGTGTGAGAGAGAGAGAGAGAGAGAGAGAGAGAGAGAGAGAGAGAGAGAGAGAGAGAGAGAGAGAGAGAGAGAGAGAGAGGTCAGCAACCCAAGCTTCCAAACACCCGCAATATAAAACTTCGACCCATAAATGGTGTACGTTTATAATTGGCTTTTACAACTCGCTCTGTGTGCCCAATGTTCAGTTTAACATCGGCTCTTGGCCATCGTTGCAACCCCCTCCCCCTCTCCCCCTCTCAAACTCTACCCTATAAAGGCGAGAGACGGATAGTCGGAAGCACCCACAGTGATCCTGGATTGTTAGAAAGCACCCACAGTGATCCTGGATAGTTAGAAAGCACCCACAGTGATCCTGGATAGTTAGAAAGCTCCCAAAGGGATCCTGGAGGGCTAGGTAACTCCGACGCACGTCCCATGAGAGCTTCCAGGGGGCGACAGTCACCTTATCTCCAGACATATATCAAAGTCATCACTTATAACAAGCTGATCAACATACGAACCAACGGAATAGGTCAGTTAAATGTTCCCAACAGCTTCTCTATCTCACCCTCCGTCCCGCTCTGTCCCATCCTCTCTCTCTTCTCTCCCTTTCCCTCTCCCTCCCTCCATCCCTCCACCAATCCCTGCAGCCTGAGGCAGCCTATCATTAATCCCGGCCATATGAATGGGCTTACATCCGGCTTGCCTGGAGCCAGCTGTTAATGAGGCCATCGCTTCCCAGATCACCACCTCCCCCCCCACAACCCCCTTCCCCTGCCATTCCATCACCCCCCCTTCCGTCCTGCCCCTCTCCCCCCATACCACCAATAAACCCCCTCCCTCAACCCCTCCAGAAGCCGTTGCGTACCAAAGCTGGTGTCAGCCAGTGTTATTATGGTCTGGTGCTTGAGGTCCTCTAGTATATATATGTCAGAGGGTGTGGGACCCCCCCTGGGGCGGCCTACCCCCCCTCACCTTACTATTCTCTCCCCGAGCCCTCTCCACCTGGTCAACTGTGGCTAGTCTGATGGATGGGGAGTGCTTTCACTCTCCCTCGAACCTGAGAGTGACTCAGGTTGATGGTCAACTACCTTGACCATCGCCAAGAGTCGTCAAACACATGGCTGCTGGAATTCATTCGCAACAAGTGTAATGTGATGAAGATAGGTAAGGAGGATTAAGAGAGCACAATACTGGAAAGTATAAGAACATTTAAAACCTAAATCAGGTTATATAAAGAGTTCCAGTGCCTAGGGAAGGTGGTTCTCTAGGCAGTATAAGTGCGGACGGTGACTTCTGCAGACCTGGCTGGTACACGTCATATATATAAATCTTATTTAAAAATTATCTCTGTGAAAACTTTGTAAAGTAAGATGACTTCAACAAATTTTAAGAAACAAAAATATGAAGATGAAAACATATTTTGAGCCAGAGTGAGAGTTTACCTTCACAGTTAACGAAGGTAAACCTGTATACCGTCTCTGGCACAGTGCCACACAGTCACCACAAACAGTAACTACAAAACAAAACACGGGATACTCTCGGACGTAAGTTCGAATCCTCGTCACGGCCCTTGTGGATTTGTTCAGTAACTACAAACGTCACTGAACTACAGTGATTTACAATTCCAACTGTGAATTGCAGCTGGCAATCCCAATCATTATGGACGAAGAGGAGATGGCCGCGGGAGAGAATCAGTAATAGCGAGAATCCGTCTTGGATACAAATATCCATGGAGATATGGAATGGAAACAACAGTTGAGCAGCGGAGTTGCAGAATCTGTGGTGAGAGTGACGGACACCGCCTTGACCACTATCTACGTGAATGTGAACACCTGAGAGACATTAGAAGGGAGTACAACACTTCCTATTGGGGAGAGTTGTACACGCTGCTATGGCGTGTGTCCACTCACAGGATGAGTGGCGCTGCCAATAAACTCGCCCCTCGGGGCAAAATTAAAAAAAAAATTACTAGCACACAACAGGGTGGCGCAGACAGTTTCACGCCACACTAACACACAACAGGATGGCACAGACAGCTTCTCGCCACACTAACACACAACAGGGTGACACAGACAGCTTCACGCCAACTAACACACAACAGGGTGACACAGACAGCTTCACGCCACACTAACACACAACAGGGTGACACAGACAGCTTCACGCCACACTAACACACAACAGGGTGACACAGCTTCACGCCACACTAACACACAACAGGGTGACACAGCTTCACGCCACACTAACACACAACAGGGTGGCACAGACAGCTTCACGCCACACTAACACACAACAGGGTGACACAGACAGCTTCACGCCACACTAACACACAACAGGGTGACACAGACAGCTTCACGCCACACTAACACACAACAGGGTGACACAGACAGCTTCACGCCACACTAACACACAACAGGGTGACACAGACAGCTTCACGCCACACTAACACACAACAGGGTGACACAGACAGCTTCACGCCACACTAACACACAACAGGGTGACACAGACAGCTTCACGCCACACTAACACACAACAGGGTGACACAGCTTCACGCCACACTAACACACAACAGGGTGACACAGACAGCTTCACGCCACACTAACACACAACAGGGTGGCACAGACAGCTTCACGCCACACTAACACACAACAGGGTGGCACAGACAGCTTCACGCCACACTAACACACAACAGGGTGACACAGACAGCTTCACGCCACACTAACACACAACAGGGTGACACAGACAGCTTCACGCCACACTAACACACAACAGGGTGACACAGACAGCTTCACGCCACACTAACACACAACAGGGTGACACAGACAGCTTCACGCCACACTAACACACAACAGGGTGACACAGACAGCTTCACGCCACACTAACACACAACAGGGTGACACAGACAGCTTCACGCCACACTAACACACAACAGGGTGACACAGACAGCTTCACGCCACACTAGGGGTTGCGCATCTCTCACATCACTGCTCATGTTGCAGACAAAATGATTTAAAAAATTTTTGTTGCATTGACCTCAGCACTTGATGACTGAGCAGACATGCAAGACAATATTTGTTGATTATGTTTCCTCTGACGTCAATGTGAAGGAAGAGATTTTGTTATTATTATTTTCTACCACAGACGTGGCCACACAATCACAATGCTAACCAGCATATATATTATGTTGGACATTGTGGTATTGAAATAAACAACTTGTAGTGAAGCCGCTCGACAAGAGAGAAAAAGATGAGCCTTAAGAAATGCTGATGATCCACTCAATAAACTGGTGAGTGTTGCAACAGATGCAACATTTTGAATACTGCATGCATTAATAAAATATTATTGCATTTAATAGTCTTTTTTTTTTAATTTGTATGGATTTTTTTAACAAAATGTGTAGGAATAGACATGTGGGTGTTCAATTTGGTCATGTCCCTCGGGTCTCACACACCTAGGGAGGTGTGTGAGCGAGGAGCCCGCCGGCCGAGCAGACAGCACGCTGGGCACGTGATTCTGGGGTCCCGGGTTCGATCCCGGGCGCCAGCGAGAAACGATGGGCAGAGTTTCTTTCACCCTATGCCCTGTTACCTAGCAGTAAATAGGTACCTGGGAGTTAGTCAGCTGTCACGGGCTGCTTCCTGGGTGTGAGTGTGGGGGGGGGGGAGGGAAATAGTAGTAGAAACAGTTGTTTGACAGTTGAGAGGCGGACCGAAAGAGCAGAGCTCAACCCCCGCAAGCACAACTTGGTGATTACAACTAGGTGAATACATGTGACTGACAGCAAGCAGGTTTGGCCGCTTGGGCCAGCGTCCGGTTATTCTTCAAGAGCTTGGACAAGGAACCCTTCCGAGCGCTGCACACATCCTTAGAGAGACCTATCGTCGAGTACGCTGCCCCAGCATGGAGCCCCTTACATAAAGAAGCACACAACAAAACTAGGGCAGGAACAAGACTATACAAAAGGCTCGTCCCTGAGCTAAAGGGTCTGAGCTATGAAGAAAGACTTGGGGAACGGAACATCACTACCTGGAGGAAGAAAGGCGGGGCTTAGGAGCAGATGTTCAACCCTCCTAGTTCAGCTAGGTGAGCACACACACAAAGCGTTATATGACAAAGTGTTGGGAAGACGGGACACCACGAGCTTAGCTCTCATCCTGTAACTAGCGCGCAGGACTCTTAATTCTGTGGCACGGGTTCGATTCCCGCACCAGGCAGCAACAAATAGGCAAAGTTTCTTTCACCCTGAATGCCCCTGTTACCTAGCAGTAAATATGTACCTGGGAGTTAGTCAACTGTCACGGGCTGCTTCCTGGGGTGTGTGTGTGTGTGTGTGTGTGTGTGTGTGTGTGTGTGTGTGTGTGTGTGTGTGTGTGTGTGTGTGTGTGTGTGTGTGTGTGAGTGTGGTGTGGGGAAAAAAAGTAGTTAGTAAACAGTTGATTGACAGTTGAGAGGCGGGCCGAAAGAGCAAAGCTCAACCCCCGCAAACACAATTAGGTGAACACACACACACTTCTGGAGCGAAACTAAACCAGAAGTGACACGATGAGGTGTTGGGAAGAGATAGGCTGCGGGCGCTGTCTTATAGGTGCGTGTGTGTGTGCTTGCCGGAGCTGGAGAGGAAGGCTGTGACTGTCGAGTGACAGCCCGGTCCTCGACCAGGCCTCCTTTTTGTTACACACCCCAGGAAGCTGCCCGTAGCAGCTGTCTAACTCCCAGGTACCTATTTACTGCTAAGTAATGGGGGCATCAAGTTGAAAGAAACTTTTTGCCCATTTGTCTCTGCCTCCACCGGGGATCGAACCCGGAACCTCAGGACTACGATTCCTGAGCACTATCCACTCAGCTGTCAGGCCCCTATAAGTTCACGCGTCAGATAAATGCGATACCGAGTCCACAGCCCCTCGGAATGCCTCCTGGAGGAGAGTTGTAAGCCAAGACTAGCGACAGGCAAACAATCATAATTGCCCCAACCTGCCACCTCCCCTCCCCCATCTGGTAGAGACGAGCATAATGGGTCACCCCTAGGCAAGGATTGTCTCCTAAGACTGCCCAACTCTTGCAGAGTAGTCCTTAAATCGTGCGCGGCACCCTTAATCGTAATATATACGATGTGCGCGGTTTAAGGGTAATGTCGCAAGGGGAAAAGTCATGACCCCCAGAGTAGCACAAGGGTCAATAGCTGTTAGGTTAGGGAAATCAACGCCCCTGCAACCTGGTGTCTGGTGGTC
>WNGS01169498.1:198553-216523 GCA_020271785.1 Procambarus virginalis
GAGAGAGGAGAGGAGAGAGTGAGAGTGAGAGTTGAGAGAGAGAGAGTGAGAGAGAGAGGAGAGAGAGAGAGATGTCTGGCCAGAAAAGAGGCATACACCGGCCCATGAAATCTTATGGCTATTGACACTCCAGGAAGATGCAATCCACACTGAATTAGTTTCCTGTTTTATTTTAGTATTCCTGATCTGGAACTCGATTAAGTTCGCCTGGCATGACTTTAGAATCGACGCTGCACCACCATAGTGACAGTATTGGGCAGCGTCACTCATGCTGTGAGTGGACACACCGCCCATAGGACAGTTTGGCACGTATCCTCTGTGATGCACACCCCATAGGCGTTGCGCGCCACTATCGAGGATCGCCATATGAATGGCGCCCCTCCGATGGACCCGTAGTGACAGTTGGCGCATCATCTGTGATGACACACCCTGTGGGTATGCGCGCACTCCTGTAGGCACACACTGTCATTGGGACGCATTGTGCACACCACATATGAAGTGGCAGCCTATCCTGTAGGCCACGTCATATAAGTGGGCAACTCATGGATGGACCAGCCATCGATGCAACACTCCAATAGGAACGCGTTATCCACCGACAGACAGGTGATAACGCAATACGCTCTCACAGAGATACATCACAGTTAAAAGCTTACGTTATCTGCGGGTGCAAAATGGGGAATCTTTTAAGACAGTATCAATATTGACAAATAGTGTTTTCTTAACTCAAACAATGTGGGGATTATTATTCTACACATATTTCTAATGTCTATCAGGTGTTCACATTCACGTAGATAGTTGTCAAGGCGGTGTCCATCACTCTCACCACAGATTCTGCAACTTCGCTGATCAACTGTTGTTCCATCTCCGAATCTACCATGGATATTTGTATCCAAGACGGATTCTCGCTATTACTGATTCTCTCCCTCGTCCTTTTCCTCTTCGGCCATAATGATTGGGGATTGCCACGTCAACCATGTTGTACCATCGTACAGATTCACTGGTTTGGCCTTCTATCCTCCTTTCCTCAGTTACCTTGTCACGGTGATGTTGTCTGACAATACCTCTAATTTTGTAGAGGTCTTGGGTATGAAGTATTCAATATGGTCTCCTTCAGCGCCTTCAGCAGCCAGCACATCTGCTCGTTCCATTCCCACATATCCCAACATGGGAGGGGATCCACAGAAATTGACGACTCTTCCCTGATTGGTGAAGACACTCTCACAGCTCTCTTAATTCAACGACTACTGCAAGATTTTCTGCCCGATTTTTACTAAGGCTTTGCAGCGCTGTTTTAGAGTCAGTGCAGATCATTGCGCATTAGTGTTCCTCTCTCTCTCTCTCTCTCTCTCTCTCTGGCAACACTATATAACCACTGATTCAATCAGCCACAAGAGACATGACTGGTATCTGGTTGATCATGTCTTTACCTCACCGGGATGATCGACTGGGCCAGTTCCCTCCTCCCTTCCACAACTTCAATAACAGCAATAACCCCCCCCCCACCCTCTCCTCTCCCCCACCGTGGCCTGCAGCTGCTGCCTGATATAATTACAGATATTCAAGGAAGTATATCAATGAGAAAGAGAACGCGGCTGGGTGAGCCCGGGTCAAGGGTTCGAATCCCTTCATTTCGTCCAATTGATTTTTCTCAACACATATTTATTGGTGAAGGTAAACTATCACACACGCACACAAGAGAGCATGGTGGCTGAGTGGACAGCATTAGGATACGTAGTCCTGTGGACTGGGGATCGATCCCCGGCGACGGCGGCAACAAATGGGCAGAGTTTCTTTCACCCTGATTCACCTGTTCAACTAGCAGTAAATAGGTACCTGGGAATTAGACAGCTGCTACGGGCTGCTTCCTGGGTGGATGTGTGTGTGTTAGAGATAAATATATGTATTAGTATACATAATAGAGGAACAATAGATTGATTAGAAAGGTGGAGTCCAAGAGCTAAGCTCGATTTTCCAGACACAAACAGTAAATACACACACACTACGTACACACCTGCAGGACACACCTCTGCGGTATACACCTGCAGGACACACCTCTGCGGTACACACCTGTCACAGATATACAAAACACTCCAAGACACCAAGAAAAAGTTAAACAAATTAAGTGAGCAGCAGCGAGTGTTGAGGAGCCAGACGCTGGCTCACTTACCTTACTAAGTCGCCCGTAAGGCCCCCTGCTGCAAGGTCAATCTTCCCTAACACAACCTTCCCCACCAGACAACATTACACCCTCCGACCTCGTGCTTAAAGACCATTTTACCACCTTCCAAAACAAGATGGCGACACCGGCCATCTAAGCCTCTACGTATAAGGGCTGTAAGAACCATTCTCTCCTGGAACACTGACAATAATCTCAATACAACCCGTTTAAGTGGCTGTAGATGTTTTGGTCATGCGCTCGTGGTATTGAACCTTGTCAATCATTCTGGCTGGTCCCTGAGAGCCCTTATTAGCGGGGGGGGCCCCTTTCCTGGCCCTGGAGTGGGGTGAGGAGGGCCCCCTTCTGCTAGGGGGTGGTGAGAGGGGGCTGGTGGGGGTTGCCAGGGGGTAAAGAGTGGTGGGGGGGGACTAGGACAAAGAGTAGTTACGGTGGTGGAGGCGGAGTGGTGAGACCCGTGACCGAGTACTGGTTAGTGACCGATACTGGTGGACGCTGGCGCAGGCTGGGAGCCGAGAGAGAGAGTTATTTATTCATAACACTGGCGGCCGAGCCGTCGACTGGGCCGTCGACTCGGCCGCGTCGATATCGCGCACCTCATTCCAAATTCCGGAGAAACCTGGCATCACGGCCGAAAATTAGAAAATCCATTTTAAAATGAGCCTTGTGGAGCGGGGGCGTCTGGGCCGAGTTTGGCCGAGCGCGTTTTTCCCTCGGCGTTGAGCAGATTTAAGGCTGCCAAAAGGTCGGCAATTTTCTGATTATGGCTTTCATCCCTAAATATTAACGCAAAAATTGGCATGTTTGCCGAGAGGTGATATTGTGTAGTGTCATTGGGTAGGGGAGGAGAGGTGTGGGGGGGGGGGGGGTTCGGGCCAGGAGGCCCCCATATTGATCACTTCCCCCCCCCTCACCCCTCACCCATATCAACCCCTCAACCATTAGATCCCCCCCCTCAGGAGCTCTGTATCACCAGTGTGTTCTATATAAGGTTCTAGTTCGGCCTCATCTAGAGTATCCGCCAGTACCACTACACACCTTAAAGAAAACTAACATACACAAAGTACAAGCAGTGCAAAATAAGGCGCTAAGGAGAGCAGCAAAACACCGTCCACCATATGATCAGACAATCCAGGAGCTCCATGAACTCCTGAATACAGCCACTAAACATCAGACTGCAGCACCAAGCCATCAGGGTGTGGAACACCATCCCAATGTTAGAGGACCCAATGTTAGAAAGATCACTCCAAGATGAGACGCCCCGCTCCCACAGCTGGTGGCCCAAGATGAGACGCCCCACTCCCACAGCTGGTGGCTCAAGATGAGACGCCCCACTCCCACAGCTGGTGGCCCAAGATGAGACGCCCCACTCCCACAGCTGGTGGCTCAAGATGAGACGCCCCACTCCCACAGCTGGTGGCTCAAGATGAGACGCCCCACTCCCACAGCTGGTGGCCCAAGATGAGACGCCCCACTCCCACAGCTGGTGGCCCAAGATGAGACGCCCCACTCCCACAGCTGGTGGCTCAAGATGAGACGCCCCACTCCCACAGCTGGTGGCCCAAGATGAGACGCCCCACTCCCACAGCTGGTGGCCCAAGATGAGACGCCCCTCTCCCACAGCTGGTGGCCCAAGATGAGACGCCCCTCTCCCACAGCTGGTGGCCCAAGATGAGACGCCCCACTCCCACAGCTGGTGGCCCAAGATGAGACGCCCCACTCCCACAGCTGGTGGTCCAAGATGAGACGCCCTACTCCCACAGCTGGTGGCCAAAGATGAGACGCCCCACTCCCACAGCTGGTGGCCCAAGATGAGACGCCCCACTCCCACAGCTGGTGGCCCAAGATGAGACGCCCCACTCCCACAGCTGGTGGCCCAAGATGAGACGCCCCATTCCACGGCCCTAGAGACAAGGAACAGAGGGAATATGATCCCAACATACAACATACCAAAAGCAGCCTATAAGCTACACTAGGACAGTTGAAAGTAGGACAAGAGGACACAGGTGAAAGCTGGAATCACAAATGAGCGGAGGAAATCCTAGTGGCTAGGCTGTGGTGAGGCAGCTGACTCAGCCGTGGTCAGCAAGCACCAGGCTGACAGCAGGACTGCCTGTGTCAGCCGCAGCTGCTGCCAGAACTCACACTCGCTCCCTCACATAATTAAACAAATGTAGAATAACAGGATTAGTAATTTCAAGACTAAAACTAATTATAAATAGCCTCGCAGGTTATGTTTAATGCATTTCATGAATTTGAAAATTTTAACGCAGTTTCTTTTTTTTCACGGAGCGGAAAACTCTGCCTCCCTGCGGGATATATTTTGGGCTTTACACACAGCAGTTGCCACTACCGGCTCACTTTGGCCGACTTCAGACACACCAGCTCCGACTATTGGGGATAGCGTAGTCTGATTCGGACGCGCCAGTTTCTACATACGGATCAGTGTGGCCGGGTTCGAACGCGTCAGGTATAAGACCAAAACCAGGGCAGTTTGGTCTGATTTGAATGCAACAGCTGACACTACCAGGCCATTGTGGCAAAGTTCGGACGTGAAAATTGCTATCAGCAAGCCGGCTTGATCAGTTTCAGACGCTCCAGTGGCTACTACCAAGCCAATATTGTCGAATTCGGACACGTCAGGGGCCTCTACTAGCCAGCTTCGCCGGGTTTGGACGCGCTAGGCCTGCCGACCCCTATATAACGACCCGCCGGCCTCTGAAAGGTCTAGAATTATGGTTATTTTATGAGGTTCTTCAAGGGGGAACGAAAAATGCATGTATTCACATTGAGGAAAGTGTGTAGCATTATCTAATATAAGTGGAATGAAACTGAGGTGGAGTTAAGCGGGATAAAACAAAACACGCACGGAAGGAATGATCCCAAACAGATTCAAATGGAAAATTGGACTCTTTCATCCCGGGTTGTTCATCCATACTTACTCGGATCCCAAGACAGGGAACAGCCAGCTGACTGCCTATTTTTACACATACAAATGTCTAACACCTTATCTTGCAATGTTTATGAAATAACTTCTGAAATAGCATTTGAAAACCTTAACCCGTACGCTGCGCGATCGGCTCTCAGGTTTATGGAAAATACACAAATAATGGGATGATATAATTAATATTGGGTCCTGGGTCCTCCTGCCTGGGTCCCCTCCCCCCACCATCTCGACCCGACCCCTTCAGTCCCCACCCATCACACAGTCCCCCGCCCCTCCCTTCACTAACATCAACACCCATGTATCGCCCCCATTCCCCCTCCAATCACCCCCCCCCACCACGGGATAACGAGCCAGCGACAGCGTTAATGAGTGCCAGTCTTAACACTCATTGTAAAAACGTTTAATTTCGTCAGGAGACGCCCGAGTGTAAACATTGCTGACTACACCAAACAGGGGTCTGGTAGCTGAGTGGACAGCGAGTGGGATTCGTGATCATGTTTGCTGGGGTTCGAATCCCGGCGCCGGCAGAGACAAATGGGCAGAGTTTCTTTCACCCTGATGCTTCTGTTACCTAGCAGTAAATAGGTACCTGGGAGTTAGACAGCTGTTATGGGCTGCTTCCTGGGCGTGTGTTAAAAAAAAAAGTTAGTAGTTAGTAACAGTTGATTGATTGACAGTTGAGAGGCGGGCGAAAAGAGCAGAGCTCAACCCCCTCAAGCACAATTAGGTGAACTCTCGTACACTCATACTCATGTTTATGGTAAATGAGTGAATTTACTCACCTAAGTGCGCTTGCTGGGGTTGAGCTTCAGCTCTCGGTTCTGGGTTTTTAAACCTTCACTCGACAGGTGTTGAAACATAGACGATATTATGTCACGATTTGTTCCTTCAGTCTCCAGGGGAAGTCACAATGAATATTTTTTACCTGAATTTACCTGTGGGCCATTAACACTAGTTGATCTATACAAAGACAAGAAGCCGGCGGTTTGTCAAAGGTTCTCTAATGTTAACTAAACTCTTCCGTTGAATCGAGATAGAGGGCGGAGGATGGAGTAAATTATTGAGGGTGCTATTGTGTATATATATAGAGTGAACAGGTGGCCTCCTTGCCCTTCTTCCTGCAGGTCCCTCTCACCTTGTGGAGTCCCTCTGAGGGATACTTACCTACGACTCACTCAGCAAGCGATGAATCTTGCATCACTCTTATGCTGTCTCCTTTGTCAACCTCTCTTTACCATCCGTTTTCTTTCCTTACTGTATATGCCTAGCCTCAGAAGGTTGTGTCTCGCCTCCGTTCCCTGTTGTCTACCAGCACCGTCCCTCACTCCCCTGCACTCATCTTGCCTGTCTCCTTCCCGTTCCTACAGTCCTTCCTTCTACAGCAATTTCTCACTTAAGGGTAAGTCTTAAGGTGACAAGTGGTCAGGACAATACAGATTTCAAGTTAAGTGGTGGCAGAGGTGTTGGCCATTACCAGTCAATACATGGTGTCATTACTGTTGGCTTTATTGCAAATGGTGCCATATTAGAACAGCGTGATAGTGTGACAGTCGGCGTAGCATGACAGCCAAGGGAGCGTGATAGCGTGACAGCCAGGGTGGCGTGAAAGCCACCGCCTGCCCCAGGAGAGGATAAGACATAAATCAGGATAGCGTTTATATCTCATTAAGTGCATATACCGCCCTCACTGGATCGTTATCTGTCAGCCAAGTTGATGTGTGCGAGTCCGGCTCAGGTCAGGGGCCCTCATGGCCAGGACCTGTGGCCCCGGGCAGAGGCCAGCAAGCCAGGCCATCTTTTCTGTACTGTAGCTCTGCGCCCCGCCTCTTCCTGCCCCCCAACTCTTGCCACACAATCGTTGCCGACATTGAAATCAGCTCCGGCGTTCTCATTCATATTCTGGCCGCGGGAGGAGCGGCAACAGCGCCGGAGGAATATGTAAACAAAGACAGATGAAGCTCGCGTCGGGGCAAGAGTGTGCTGTACCCCACGTATACCACTCTCTTGCCCCCGCTCCACCCAACTGTACAATCCAATAACAATTTACCTCGCCAGTACCGGGGTAATTTCTTCAATTTTAATGTTATATTATTGGAAGACCCGCGCATTGTCCCGCACGGCTGGCAGCGGGGTGCCAGGCCGGCAGCAGGGGTCAGGACGGTAGCAGGGGGGAGGGGGGCAGAACATTATCTACCTTAGGAGAACATTACCTACCTTAGGAGAACATTACCTACCTTAGGAGAACATTATCTACCTTAGGGGAGCATTACCTACCTTAGGGGAACATTACCTACCTTAGGGGAACACTTCATGGCCAAATCAACTAGACGACCAAAGGTCAACCAGCGAGGTCAAGGTCACAGTATGCTAAGGTTGTTGTTGTTAAAGATTCACTACCTGGAACAAGAAGTTCCAAGTAGCACGGGCTATGGTGAGCCCGTAAGAATAAACGGCCAGCCTACTCATGATTGTTAAGGTGTTGAAGGATTCTGAAGAGGAGCAGCCTCAGAACAACAACACAACATTCAGTATTTACAGTGTTACTAAGGACACGGGTGTGGGTGTGGGTGGTGGGTGTGGGTGTGGGTGTCCCGGCCCACACACCAGGGGACCGACGTCAACACATCCGCCCCATGGGCTGGTATGTCAACCTTGTGGCCAGTGTCGTGTGTGTGTGTTCTCACCTAGTTGTTCTTGCAGGGGTTAAGCTTGGGCTCTTTGGTCCCTCCTCTCAACGGGAGAGTGAGTGTAATTACCTAAGTGTAGTTACAGGATGAGAGCTATGCTCGTGGTGTCCCGTCTTCCAAGTACTCTTTGTCATATAACGCTTTGAAACTACTGACGGTTTTGGCCTCCACCACCTTCTGACTTGACTTGTTCCAACCGTCTACCACAAAAATGTTTCTAATAATTTATTGGTACTTTTGCTTCCTTTACTTGAATCTGTGTCCTCTTGTTCGTGAAGTTGCTGATTTTAGGAATTCCTCTCTGTCAGTTTGGTCGATTCCTGTTAGTATTTTCAAAGTGGTGATCATATCACCTCTTTTTCTTTTATCTTCTAGATTTGGCATGTTTAACGCCTCTAGTTTCTTCTCGTAACTCTTGATTTTCAGTTCATAAAGCCTTTTGTAGCGTTGCACCTTTTCCAGTTTATTTACTTGCTGCTTGAGACTTGGGCGCCATACAACTCTTACATATGGTAATTTTGATCTCACAAAAGTGATGAACAATTTCTTTAGTATTTCACCATCTATGTAATTACTAGCACGTCTCCATAACCTCCCCTAAGGTCTTGTTCTTTATTAGAGTTCTGTAATGCCTTTTCACATAATATGTAAGTTGTGTGTGTGGTCTATTTTCTCAGAGTCCACATTCCATGACATGGCATTTATTCACACTGAATTCCATTTGCCACTTGATGCTCCAAGCACTTATTCTGTATTCTTACACTTACTCCAATTCTGTATTCCTTCTGGTAGATCGTTTATGTAGACGATGAACATTACTGGTTCTGAGAAAGTTCTCAGAACTGAATCCTGTGGTACTCTGCTAGTAACACTCCTCCAGTCAGATACATTGTCTCTGATTGCTGCTCTCATCTGTCTGTCAGTTAGAACAATTTTCATCCATGTCAGAAGTCTCCCTGTCACCCCTCCAGCATGTTCCAATTTATAGAACAGCCTCTTGTGTGGGACTTTGTCAAAAGCCTTTTTTAGGTCCGGATAGACAGTCAACCCAACCACCTCTTTCCTGTACTACCTCTGAGGCTCTACCATAAAAGGTGAGTAGATTTGATACACAGGATCTTCCTGTTTGAAAACCACACTGTCTGTCCGTTATTATGTCATTACTCTCTAGGTGTTCAACCCATTTGGCTCTTTTTATGGTTTCTAGTGTTTTGACTACCACGCTTGTTAATGATACATGTCTATAATTTAGAGGTTCCTCTCGACTACCATTTTTATAGATTGGTACCATGTTCGCCTTTTTCCATATATCTGCTAAGATTCCTGTGTACAAGGATGTCTGGAATATTAATTGGAATGGCATGCTCAGCTCAGTTGCACATTCTCGCAGCACCCAAGGTGAAACTCCATCAGGTCCAACTGCTTTATTTCTTCCTGGCCCCACGAGTAATTTTTTTTTTAATCTTGAGATTCCTCAATTCATTCTATGGCGTGCTCTGGAAGTGGTATTTGGTCCGGCTCTCTGAAATCCTCATTTTGTACAAACATACTTTGGAACTGCACATTTAGCATTTCACACATTTCTTTTTCATTCTCAGTAATCCTGTTCCCCGTTCTCAATCTTTGGATTTTATCCTTTACATGCAACTTGTTTTTAATGAATTTATGGAAAAGGTCTGGATCTGTTTCACTTTTGTTCGCTATACTGTTCTCAAAGTTGCTTTCTGCCTCGCTTCTCACTGCTGTGTAATTGTTTCTTGCTTGTTTGTAGTGCTGGGATGCTTGCAGGTTAGGCCTGTTTCGATATTGAACACATTTCCTTGTCTTATCTTTTCTGGCCCTCTCACAATTTCTGTTGAACCAATCATGTTTCCTGGTCCAGCATCTCTGCTTTGGTATGATTGTTTGTGTGCCTTCTTCATATATTTCGCAAAATTCGGCAAGCATCTCATTTACTTCCCTGCCTAGCAACAAGTTTAATTAATCTCATTAAAGAATTTTCTAAGTTCCCCTTAGTGTCCTTTCTTGAAATCGAGTTTTTAAACTGTTTCAATATCCCCCATTCACTTCTAAATTATATCGCAAGGTATAATTAATTTCCAACTATTACATGCGAATATTATTATATTAGATCCAGTATTGATGGAACGTCCCCTTCCCTCCTTCTTATGGCCTGCTTAACGTGTACACACAGTACCCCTGGAGGCACGAATGTCTCCAAAATGTGGTTTACAAATTTGCCTGTCTAAATGTCCTCCGTTCTTGCTTCGTAGGCCTCCCAGTTTATTGGTTTCAAGTGTTGACCAGACCACACACTAGAAGGTGAAGGGACGACGACGTTTCGGTCCGTCCTGGACCATTCTCAAGTCGATTGAGTCAATAATCGACTTGAGAATGGTCGAGGACGGACCGAAACGTCGTCGTCCCTTCACCTTCTAGTGTGTGGTCTGGTCAATATACTTTAGCCACGTTATTGTGACTCATCGCCTGCATTGGTTTCAAGTTCAAGTCCCCCAGTACCAACAATCGTGATTTATCTTTATCTGCTTTTACTATAATCTCTCTCATGACCATCATGAGGCCTTCTTGTTTGTCATCTAGTTCCTCCTTTGTCCATGTGTTACTTGTCGATGGCCTGAAGGCATTTATGATTATCAGTTTATCATCCTGATTCCAGACCTGCAATGCCATTATGTCAACTTCTCGAGGGTTTTTGATTATTAAATCTCTTACCTTCAGGTGTTCTTTCACCAGCACAGCCATTCCTCCCCCTTCTAGTTTTCCTGTCACGTCTCCAAAACGAGTAGCCTCTTGGGAATGTGACCCATATTTAAAATATTTTATTCAAGTTTCGTCTCTGTTAGTGCGACAATATCTGAGACCTTAAGCTGAATTATATCTTTTAGCTCCAATATTTTTTATCTCACTCCATCTATGTTGGTATATACAATTTCTAGGAACCTGTTCCCTTTGTCCTTTAATTCCCCTTTCTCTAATAATTTTTTCTTTGCTTGAATGTACCATTTCACTAGCTTTTCAGTTCCTGATACTTTGTAGAAAAAAGAATATCTTTCTTCTTCATTTCTATTTTCATTTAGAGGTTTTGCTTCATCGAGGTTTTTTTTCAGCTTTTCTCTGTCTTCCTTTGAGAGGTTTTGTCTTACTGACCAAAGTTTGACAGCTTCATCACACTGCAACTTCCTGGCATTTCTAACACTTCCGTCATTTATTTACCTCTATTAAATGTCCCCCTTAAGGGGCAATTTTTGCCTTTCTCATATTTTTCATCTCATATTTCTCATATTCTCTTAAATATCTTGGTATTCATTGTAAACATTTTCTCTGTTTCCACCCTATCAATCCTCCTAAGTATCTTTTACGTCTGTATCATGTCCCCCTCTCCCTCCTTTCTAACGTCGTTATGTTTAGTTCCTTCAGTTTGTCTTCATACCTCATCCCTCGCAGCTCTGGGACGAGTCTCGTTGCAAACTTCTGCACCTGTTTGAGCTTCCTTGCTTTGTTTTGTTTTAGATGAGGACTCCAAGAAGGGGAGGCATACTCTGACTGGCCTCACATAGGCGGTATACAGTGATCTAGAAGCCTCCTTATTCAGTTTCCTTTCCCTTCATCGTGTATTGGTCTTTTGGTCTCCTGATCCCATTCCTTCCATCACCTTACTCACCTATTGAGCTTGCGGGGCTTGAGCTTTGGCTCTTTGGTCCCGCCCCAAATCTGTATAAGAGTGTCATTATGTGTGTGCGTGTGTACACACCTATTTGTGCTTGTGGGGGTGAGCTCTGGCTCTTTGGTCCTGCCTCTTAAGTGTCAATCANTTCACTGTAATATTGCCTGATCATCCCTCCCGCCTGATCATCCCTCCCGCCTGATCATCCCTCCCACCTGATCATCCCTCCCGCCTGATCACCCCTCCCGCCTGATCACCCCTCCCGCCTGATCATCCCTCCCGCCTGATCACCCCTCCCGCCTGATCACCCCTCCCGCCTGATCATCCCTCCCGCCTCATCATCCCTCCCGCCTGATCATCCCTCCCGCCTGATCATCCCTCCCACCTGATCATCCCTCCCGCCTGATCACCCCTCCCGCCTGATCACCCCTCCCGCCTGATCATCCCTCCCGCCTCATCATCCCTCCCGCCTGATCATCCCTCCCGCCTGATCATCCCTCCCACCTGATCATCCCTCCCGCCTGATCACCCCTCCCGCCTGATCACCCCTCCCGCCTGATCATCCCTCCCGCCTCATCATCCCTCCCGCCTGATCATCCCTCCCGCCTGATCATCCCTCCCACCTGATCATCCCTCCCGCCTGATCATCCCTCCCACCTGATCATCCCTCCCGCCTGATCACCCCTCCCGCCTGATCACCCCTCCCGCCTGATCATCCCTCCCGCCTGATCACCCCTCCCGCCTGATCACCCTCCCGCCTGATCATCCCTCCCGCCTCATCATCCCTCCCGCCTGATCATCCCTCCCGCCTGATCATCCCTCCCACCTGATCATCCCTCCCACCTGATCATCCCTCCCGCCTGATCACCCCTCCCGCCTGATCACCCTCCCGCCTGATCATCCCTCCCGCCTCATCATCCCTCCCGCCTGATCATCCCTCGGGCCTCAACATGACGGGGGGGGGGGGGGTCCTCAGGGGGAACATCGTCTTGTACTGTTTCTTCATTATTAGCTTCTATATATGTTTTCCGCTATATGTGTAGATGTGAGTATATGTGAGTAGTTCTGTGTAGATGTGAGTATATGTGAGTAGTTCTGTGTAGATGTGAGTATACGTGAGTAGTCCTGTGTAGATGTGAGTATATGTGAGTAGTTCTGTGTAGATGTGAGTATACGTGAGTAGTTCTGTGTAGATGTGAGTATACGTGAGTAGTTCTGTGTAGATGTGAGTATACGTGAGTAGTTCTGTATAGAGGCGAGTATACTTGAAGAAAGAGTTCTGGCTCTACTTCCTCTTTCACTTTCTCTCTTTTCCTACTCCACTTCTTTGTCCTTTCTCTTCCCTCTACCACTTCTCTTCTTAAAGCAGTAAAATAGGTACCTGGGAGTTAGTCAGCTGTCACGGGCTGCTTCCTGGGGGTGGAGGCCTGGTCGAAGACCGGGCCGCGGGGACACTAAAGCCCCGAAATCATCTCAAGATAACCTCAAGATAACCTATTGAAGGTTTTGTTAACTGAAATAACAAAACAACGCTATCGACCTTGCCAGGATTCGAACCTGGAATCTTCTGATACGTAATCAGACGCGTTATCCGTTGCGCCATAAGGCCTCTGAAAGCAGCTTAGTAATAAGATATTTTATATTACTGTGTTATGTAAGGTCGTGTTATGTAAGGTCCTGTTATGTAAGGTCATGTTATGTAAGGTCATGTTATGTAAGGTCATGTTATGTAAGGTCCTGTTATGTAAGGTCTGTTATGTAAGGTCATGTTATGTAAGGTCATGTTATGTAAGGTCATGTTATGTAAGGTCATGTTATGTAAGGTCCTGTTATGTAAGGTCATGTTATGTAAGGTCGTGTTATGTAAGGTTGTGTTATGTAAGGTCCTGTTATGTAAGGTCATGTTATGTAAGGTCGTGTTATGTAAGGTCATGTTATGTAAGGTCATGTTATGTAAGGTCATGTTATGTAAGGTCATGTTATGTAAGGTCGTGTTATGTAAGGTCCTGTTATGTAAGGTCCTGTTATGTAAGGTCATGTTATGTAAGGTCGTGTTATGTAAGGTTATGTTATGTAAGGTCATGTTATGTAAGGTCATGTTATGTAAGGTCATGTTATGTAAGGTCATGTTATGTAAGGTCATGTTATGTAAGGTCATGTTATGTAAGGTCATGTTATGTAAGGTTGTGTTATGTAAGGTCATGTTATGTAAGGTCGTGTTATGTAAGGTTGTGTTATGTAAGGTCATGTTATGTAAGGTCATGTTATGTAAGGTTGTGTTATGTAAGGTTGTGTTATGTTAGGTCATGTTATGTAAGGTCATGTTATGTAAGGTTGTGTTATGTAAGGTCGTGTTATGTAAGGTCGTGTTATGTAAGGTCATGTTATGTAAGGTTGTGTTATGTAAGGTCGTGTTATGTAAGGTTGTGCTATGTAAGGTTGTGTTATGTAAGGTTGTGTTATGTAAGGTTGTGTTATGTAAGGTCATGTTATGTAAGGTTGTGTTATGTAAGGTCGTGTTATGTAAGGTTGTGTTATGTAAGGTTGTGTTATGTAAGGTTGTGTTATGTAAGGTTGTGTTATGTAAGGTCGTGTTATGTAAGGTTGTGTTATGTAAGGTCGTGTTATGTAAGGTCGTGTTATGTAAGGTCATGTTATGTAAGGTTGTGTTATGTAAGGTCATGTTATGTAAGGTCATGTTATGTAAGGTCGTGTTATGTAAGATCGTGTTATGTAACATCATGTTATATAAGGTTACATGACATTTCAAACTAATCTTTCTAAAGTGCAACACTCACATTATGTCCATACAAGGAGAAGAAAAATTTGAAGACGTATTTTGGTTTTTTATAAGATAGCCAACTCTGTCAATATATTAAATATGTATCGTACCGTCTTAAGAAACTCACAAAGACCTGAAAGTTGCAGTATTAAACTTTATGATGAATACCGTGTGAAGCCTGTAATATCGCAGGATTCTAATATAGGGAAATAATAGAGCAAGATCTCTGCAATGTTATAGAGGGCCAGGATACGTCTGGGATATAGACGTATCTGGCAGCTCTCTCCAAACTCAAAAGTCCAATGTGGTGGTGGTGGTGTCGAATACACTTTGTGTCAACTTTGTGGTGGTGTCGAATACACTTTGTGTCAACTTTGTGGTGGTGTCGAATACACTTTGTGTCAACTTTGTGGTAGTGTCGAATACACTCTGTGTCAACTTTGTGGTGGTGTCGAATACATTCTGTGTCAACTTTGTGGTGGTGTCGAATACACTCTGTGTCAACTTTGTGGTGGTGTCGAATACACTCTGTGTCAACTTGGTGGTAGTGTCGAATACACCATGTGTCAACTTGGTGTATTCTACAGTAAACTACAGTAAACTGTTGTTGTAGTGTCGAATACAACATGGTGTCTTTAACAGGGATTTATACAATATCCAACTCCATCAAAACCCTCCCAAGCCATTAAGCCCTCTCTGTGGTTGAGTGCTGAATAACACACACTATAACAACAATTGTTCAAGAGAGACGTAAATATATGCGTGTATGTGTGTTTATATATGTATGTGTATATGTGTCAACTAGTTAGAATTGCATTTCACCTTTGTAGACGGACAATAATAATTCTTCGGTTTCGTATTTAGTATGTATGACAGACGTAAATGTTTTCATTGTATACTAGATGCTGCATGTGGTAAACTGTAGCTGTTTAATAACTAGTTACACAATATGCAGGAGAACAGTAAACTCGTGTAGCGTCGTAAACTGTTGTGTACTACAGTGAACAATAATGCACTGTAGTGACAGCCATCTTGGAGAAGTACAGTGTACTGTATGGAAGTGAAGACAAGGATATGGTTGGAGTAGACTTGTGAAGCAAGAGTGATCAGGAGGACGAGGATGGGTAGGGCAGGGCACCTTTAGTTACATCTTGTTCCCCTCCTTCCCTTCCCATCAGTGATGTCTCCCCTCTCTCTCTCTCTCTCTCTGTCTCCCCTCGTACTCCATTCATCTTCCTCCCCTTTTCTATTACTCTTCTCCCCTTTATCCTCGTCTCTCTTTAGTCTTGCTTCTCTGTATGCTTCCCCTAGCTTGTGTCTCCCCTCTCTTGTGTCTCCCCTCTCTTGTGTCTCCCCTCTCTTGTGTCTCCCCTCTGTGTCTCCCCTCTGTGTCTCCCCTCTCTTGTGTCTCCCCTCTGTGTCTCCCCTCTCTTGTGTCTCCCCTCTCTTGTGTCTCCCCTCTCTTGTGTCTCCCCTCTCTTGTGTCTCCCCTCTCTTGTGTCTCCCCTCTCTTGTGTCTCCCCTCTCTTGTGTCTCCCCTCTCTTGTGTCTCCCCTCTCTTGTGTCTCCCCTCTCTTGTGTCTCCCCTCTCTTGTGTCTCCCCTCTCTTGTGTCTCCCCTCTCTTGTGTCTCCCCTCTCTTGTGTCTCCCCTCTCTTGTGTCTGGTAAGAAACTGTTGGCACCAGGGCCACCATGGGAGGGTGGCACCAGGGCCACCATGGGAGGGTGGCACCAGGGCCACCATGGGAGGGTGGCACCAGGGCCACCATGGGAGGGTGGCACCAGAGCCACCATGGGAGGGGAGGGTGGCACCAGGGCCACCATGGGAGGGTGGCACCAGGGCCACCATGGGAGGGTGGCACCAGAGCCACCATGGGAGGGGAGGGTGGCACCAGGGCCACCATGGGAGGGGAGGGTGGCACCAGAGCCACCATGGGAGGGGAGGGTGGCACCAGGGCCACCATGGGAGGGGAGGGTGGCACCAGGGCCACCATGGGAGGGTGGCACCAGAGCCACCATGGGAGGGGAGGGTGGCACCAGGGCCACCATGGGAGGGTGGCACCAGGGCCACCATGGGAGGGGAGGGTGGCACCAGGGCCACCATGGGAGGGGAGGGTGGCACCAGGGCCACCATGGGAGGGTGGCACCAGGGCCACCATGGGAGGGGAGGGTGGCACCAGGGCCACCATGGGAGGGGAGGGTGGCACCAGGGCCACCATGGGAGGGGAGGGTGGCACCAGGGCCACCATGGGAGGGGAGGGTGGCACTACGGCCACCATGGGAGGGGAGGGTGGCACCAGGGCCACCATGGGAGGGGAGGGTGGCACCAGGGCCACCATGGGAGGGGAGGGTGGCACCAGGGCCACCATGGGAGGGGAGTGTGGCACCAGAGCCACCATGGGAGGGGACGGTGGCACCAGGGCCACCATGGGAGGGGAGGGTGGCACCAGGGCCACCATGGGAGGGTGGCACCAGAGCCACCATGGGAGGGGAGGGTGGCACCAGGGCCACCATGGGAGGGGAGGGTGGCACCAGGGCCACCATGGGAGGGGAGGGTGGCACCAGGGCCACCATGGGAGGGTGGCACCAGAGCCACCATGGGAGGGGAGGGTGGCACCAGGGCCACCATGGGAGGGTGGCACCAGGGCCACCATGGGAGGGGAGGGTGGCACCAGGGCCACCATGGGAGGGGAGGATGGCACCAGGGCCACCATGGGAGGGGAGGGTGGCACCAGGGCCACCATGGGAGGGTGGCACCAGAGCCACCATGGGAGGGGAGGGTGGCACCAGGGCCACCATGGGAGGGGAGGGTGGCACCAGGCCACCATGGGAGGGGAGGGTGGCACCAGGGCCACCATGGGAGGGGAGGGTGGCACCAGGGCCACCATGGGAGGGGAGGGTGGCACCAGGGCCACCATGGGAGGGGAGGATGGCACCAGGGCCACCATGGGAGGGGAGGGTGGCACCAGGCCACCATGGGAGGGGAGGGTGGCACCAGGGCCACCATGGGAGGGGAGGGTGGCACCAGGGCCACCATGGGAGGGGAGGATGGCACCAGGGCCACCATGGGAGGGGAGGATGGCACCAGGGCCACCATGGGAGGGGAGGGTGGCACCAGGCCACCATGGGAGGGGAGGGTGGCACCAGGGCCACCATGGGAGGGGAGGGTGGCACCAGGGCCACCATGGGAGGGGAGGGTGGCACCAGGGCCACCATGGGAGGGGAGGGTGGCACCAGAGTCACCATGGGAGGGGAGGGTGGCACCAGGGCCACCATGGGAGGGGAGGGTGGCACCAGGGCCACCATGGGAGGGGAGGGTGGCACCAGGGCCACCATGGGAGGGGAGGGTGGCACCAGGGCCACCATGGGAGGGGAGGGTGGCACCAGGGCCACCATGGGAGGGGAGGGTGGCACCAGGGCCACCATGGGAGGGGAGGGGAGGGTGGCACCAGGGCCACCATGGGAGGGGAGGCTGGCACCAGGGCCACCATGGGAGGGGAGGGTGGCACCAGGCCACCATGGGAGGGGAGGGTGGCACCAGGGCCACCATGGGAGGGGAGGGTGACACCAGGGCCACCATGGGAGGGGAGGGTGACACAGGGCCACCATGGGAGGGGAGGGTGGCACCAGGGCCACCATGGGAGGGGAGGGTGGCACCAGGGCCACCATGGGAGGGGAGGGTGGCACCAGGGG
>WNGS01169498.1:226647-271226 GCA_020271785.1 Procambarus virginalis
TCAAATAGCTTTGGCTATCACCTCATTATGTCCGGTCGTGATGGTCAAGTGGTTTAAGGCGTCTTGTACATACCAGTTGCGTTGCTCCTGGGAGTATGGGTTCGAGTCACTTCTGGGGTGTGAGTTTTCATTCATATATATATATATATATATATATATATATATATATATATATATATATATATATATATATATATATATATGTCGTACCTAGTAGCCAGAACGCACTTGTCAGCCTACTATGCAAGGCCCGATTTGCCTAATAGGCCAAGTTTTCATGAATTAATTGTTTTTCGATTACCTAACCTACCTAACCTAACCTAACCTAACTTTTTCGGCTACCTAACCTAACCTATAAAGATAGGTTAGGTTAGGTTAGGTAGGGTTGGTTAGGTTCGGTCGTATATCTACGTTAATTTTAACTCCAATGAAAAAAAATGACCTCATACAAAATGAAATGGGTAGCTTTATCTTTTCATAAGAAAAAAATTAGAGAAAATATATTAATTCAGGAAAACTTGGCTTATTAGGCAAATCGGGCCTTGCATAGTAGGCCAAAAAGTGAGTTCTGGCTACTAGGTACGACACATATATATATATATATATATATATATATATATATATATATATATATATATATATATATATATATATTATTAAATATGACCGAAAAAGTAAGATTAATAATCCTAACACGAATTTTCTCGATCTTTCTTATGTTTCTTTTCACTGTTGATGGTAAATGAAAAATCAATTCTCCAAAATTAATTTTTATTTCTAGTCTGACGCGACACTTGAGCGCGTTTCGTAAAACTTATTACATTTTCAAAGATTTTAGTTTACACACAAACACACAACTATAACTCAATAGAGCTTAACTGTTGTTGTTATAGATTTAGCTACTCGGAACAAGTTCCAAGTAGCACGGGCTATGGTGAGCCCGTAACTTACCTGGCACAGGAGCTGGGCAAGAAGTACGGGCTATGGTTAGCCTCGTGGACAGGAAATGTCTCCCGTGAATAGAGCTTAAACATCTTCGATTTTTTATACCTGCATTTGGGTGAGGTGACATGTTACAATAGTATTGGATGAGGTAAAAACAAATTTTCAACACAAGTTTAGCCAGTTGTTCCAGAACAGAATTGTTCAGTTCCGGGCCGTTGTCAGAAAGTATAACACTAGGTGGACCATAACTGCAAAATTATGTTATCCTGAAATGCACTAGCTGTTTATGCAGTTTTGTTCGGAATTGGAACCAGTTCACAGTATCTAGAGAAGTTATCTACCATAACTAGATGTTTATTACCTTTAAAAAGTTTCAGCAAACTTCGTTAGCAAGTCCACTGAAACACGGTCCCAGGGTGCATTAGTCGTAGGGACAATATGTCAATATCGTGAGCCTCTACCATTTTCTAGTATGACAATTTTTGGGCTTAGGTAGAGAATATGTCAAAATGCGACGTTCTATTAGGAGGATGCGTTGTGCAATAGATCAAGTATAGAACAAATCTTATTCTGGCCAATGTTATTCAATTAGTCAGTGAGCACGGGAAGTGGAAGTCTATCAGGTATCGTCACTTGGTTAAGTTTTCTGAAATCAGCGACGGGATGCCAAGAGCCATCCTTCTTGGGTACTAAGATCAATGGAGCATTCCAGGGAGAGGTACTTTTATTCAATGACACCTCCGTGTAACATCTCGTCAATAAGTCGGTCTGCACTCTGAGTATGAGGCAATCTGTATGCGGGTACAAAAATTGGTCGAGTACTCGGTTCAAGAGGAATTTTGTGATGAGGTGTGTCAGTCCAAGTTGTTCTCCTGTCAGTGATACAACAGTACGATGTTTGTTGAGGATTGCCGGAAACGCTTTGCATAATAGTGGCTTTAGGCATTGTATGTACTAGCTCTATCTATAAATCCATCAATGTTTGTATCTCACCTTGTAAGTATGTACTTTACCTGAATAAACATTTTGATTTGATTTGGATGGTCAGCAACTAAGCTTGGGTGTCTGGTAAGTCAGTGGGACTAAGATGCTCAGGTGAGATCGCAAACTGATTTCCATTTGTCATGTGAGGGCGTGCATATACCATTTGTTCAGTCTACTGAAACGAATGGTAACTAAACTCGCACCGGTAACGAATAATGGGCGAGGTCTACAACATGTGTGCCTGAGTTGAGGTGAATGTTGACCTTGATGATATCGGCAACATAAACAGCGGCAGTGTTGTTCTGTATCTGATGTAAAAGCGGTTCTATGTAGGTACCTTTTATTTGACATGTGTCACTGCGTGATCTATCTTGAGGTTATCTTGAGGTTATCTTGAGATGATTTCGGGGCTTTTTAGTGTCCCCGCGGCCCGGTCCTCGACCAGGCCTCCACCCCCAGGAAGCAGCCCGTGACAGCTGACTAACACCCAGGTACCTATTTACTGCTAGGTAACAGGGGCATTCAGGGTGAAAGAAACTTTGCCCATTTGTTTTCTGCCTCGTGCGGGAATCGAACCTGCGCCACAGAATTACGAGTCCTGCGCGCTATCTATCAGGCTACGAGGCCCCCGTAGATCTAGATCAGATATACCAGGAATTTTGACAACAACCTTTCCAATTACAATTTAATAGGCTTTTTTAATTAAAGTAGTTTGACATGTTGATCATCTTTCTTCAAACTACTTCCTAACTATTAGCCGCCCAAACATACAACTCACCGTGGTATGAGCGGAAGATCAAATATCTTCTATTTGCCATCAGGTCAACCTCCTGCCCCCTTAGTCATACCAGAAAATGGGGGGAGGGGAAGGGGAGAGTAGAATTAGAGCAGAGTGAGAGAGAGAGAGAGAGGGGGGGATGAAAGGGGCATGAGGTGCAAGGAGTAATCCCTCAGGGTCGCCTACTTTGAGCCTTTTCCTGACTCAGCTCGGTTAGGTATTATCCATTAAGATATTTGCAACAAGATGCCGTGTCGGCGCTTCAAGAGTCTGCAGTTGGAAAAGTGTTGTGTCATGATCCCCTGCAAGGCTCGTGGAGTAGAACTTTCCCTCATAAATCAGTGAACCTCCTGGCCTCAACAATATAAGTTCAAATGTCTAGGGTTGAGTGAAAGCCTAACTAAAATTTACCTGTTTACTGAGGTGAATTTGATGTCACTAAACAAAGATCACATAATAACATTGGTGCACTAGACAGCTTAAGACTGGCTGGTTGGTTGTGTCAAGGTGGGTGGTGACCTTACATCACCAGAGTTGGGGTGGGGGGAGGTAATGTCTCACCATGAACATCAATAAACACAAGTCAGTGAACTATCACTCTGACTTCAGAAAAACTAATTGGTCCCAACTGGACTGGCAAGGTCGAAAACGCTTCTCAAAGGTCAAAGTAAAAAATGACTGGAAATATGACAGTCAAGAAACTCTCTACTGAGTTCACAATGACTGGACTCTTTGCTGAACTTTGAGTGACTGACCGAAGGCAACGTCCATCACTCATCTTCAAACGTTAGTTACAATGACATATGGGGAGGATAGTCCTGGGTGTTACAACTCCCCTTCCCCGAAATTAAGACAAAAATCAGGTGTCTTCTATCTTCTCAAGATAACCTCAAGAAGGTGTATGAACAATTTAGTCTAATTTTGTTTTATCCTAACTCGTCAAAACAACAACAACAAAAATGTCATTGCCGTTAGTTTCTTATAAACTAATCTAACTCAGTACAATTAAAAGTACATTATATAGGTTAACTTCAAAAGAATTGATTGTAAAATTAACAGTAATGTCACAATCTTAAATGCTCCTGCCCTGAGGAACATGATATTTAACAAGGTACACTTGTGTAAATACACATTTTCCCGACTGCACCCTCGGCAGTCCATCATGTCTTCCCCAGAAGGCTGGAAAGAATAACAGACACACATCCTAAAGCTAACATGATATATCAAAATAAAACATCCCTTCCCAAACAGTAAAACACAACTAGCTAAGCAATAAAAGGGTGGATTAGTATTATCCTAAATGGGACAAACCCAATCGCCTGCAGGGTCCCGCCTCCCCCACGGCACACTAATAATTCACACTAATAATTCACAAACGCGGTAGAATATGACAAGAATAAAGCGACATAAATAAAATGTGAGAGTATTCTTAAACTAAGAAAGGTTATAAGGACATGATAAGACATGTGGGCAGCTCCTTCCAACCCACATCACAAGGCCAGAGTCAACTCTTTTCAACCCTGCAAAAATCTCTGACAGTATACACTCCCAAGCCTAGTCACCTATCACATACAATGTATGTACCACATACAATGGTACAGTTACAGTACACATACAATGGTACAGTTACAGTACACATACAATGGTACAGTTACAGTACACATACAATGGTACAATTTTGAGTACCCATACAATGGTACAGTTTAGAGTACCCATGCAATGGTACAGTTACAGTACACATACAATGGTACAATTTAGAGTACCCATACAATGGTACAGTTACAGTACCCATACAATGGTACAGTTTAGAGTACCCATACAATGCTACAGTTTACAGCCCCTGTACACACTCACCAGGAGCAGTCTACTATTATACAAATTTTCTAGATAGGTCCATTTTCTAGAATTCTAATTCTAATAGATACCTCCACATTGGTCGATTCCAAAGCTACTATTTAATAGGCATATTCCTAGATATGACAATTAGTATTTCATAATACATCTTCTTGAATACTTAAAACTGTCTACTGCTTAAGAGATTGTCTAGAAGACGTGGTCAGTTGCGCCTGCAGGGTTAGGCTTCAGTTCCTGGTCTCTGCTGAACAAGGATAAGTAATGCTATACTTGTCTTGATGAGGTTCAGTACTGCAAACTGTTTCTATTGCATATTGTTGGTGTCAGTGTTAGCCAGAGGAAGATAAGAGTAGAGGAGAGAGGCTTCAGCTCCTCTCTCCTAGCCTCTCCTAAACCCACAATCTGAAGTATTTCTCAGACACTCTCGATGTTTATTGACTTAGCAACGCTCTCTCTTGCCTCTCTCTCTTACCTCTTCAGCCATCCACCTTGCTCGCTTCTTTACCCCAGGTTCTCTCACCCCAATATTACCCCCACATGCTACCTCCATCGCCTCACGTCTGAGGTAAATCAGATGAAGCACCAGGAGGCTTCTCCTGCCTTTTGTGTGAGGGAAGCCCTGCTTCCTGGGTCATGGTAGTGCCTCCTGGCACGGGGAGGCAGGCAAGGAGAGAGAGAGAGAGAGAGAGAGAGAGAGATATGAGGCTCCACCAGGTAACATCACACACTGGGAAGGCTCTCATGATTACACTGCAACTTATAGAAACAAGTCGGGCCCAGTGACGCTGAACTTTGTAAAGTTCACTTATTCAACTTTCTTCCACACTCTATACATACATATATATATATATATATATATATATATATATATATATATATATATATATATATATATATATATATATATATATATATATATATATATATAAATGATTACAAAATGTGGCCTTAACACATACACAACACAACCATACAAGGTAAATGAAAAACATACCAATGCGAAACATTTATAAATGTCACGGACAGATTCGATCATTGTTGCAAGTCAAACACTTCATATATATATATATATATATATATATATATATATATATATATATATATATATATATATATATATATATACTCTAGAGAATTGAGGCGGGCGCTGCAGGTGTGGGTGAGGAACAAAGTGGGAAGGTGATCTATAATAGGGGGTGGGGGGGGGGGCAGGAGGTGTCGCAGGAAGGACAAGGAAGGCGGGTGTCCTAAAAAGGGGGGGGGGAAGGTGAAGCAGAGTCCCCGGAAGAAATAGGAAAGGGGGTTCCTTTAAGTAGGGGGAGGGTGGGGGGGGGGGAGAGTGTCACATGGTCCCACAGGGACTCGAACCATCCATCGTGGGCGTCCAAACGAGTACTGAACAAGTCCACCCATCATATCACTCTATGCCAGATAAAAACAAACTTTACAGTTTCAAAAATGTGACAAACAGATGTAGATGACAAACACAGTACGAGGGATATGAACATCCACCACCTAAACCCAACAAGAAAAAAAATAAATAAATAAAAAAAACTATTGCAATTGCAAAGGACTTTTATTCCTTGAAAATGTGAAATTCCTGACATAATCTGCAATACGTGTCCCTCAACACGACAAGGACATCGTAATATTCCAGCGCAGTCAGACGCCTCCCCCCTCCTTGCTGGGGCGGGAGGGGGTGTGGGAGAGGGGTTGGGATGGGAAGGGGGGAGGAAAGGGGGTGCTGGGGAAGTGTAATGGAGGGAAGGAGGGAGGGAGGGTGCCAGGGAGTGCAAGATAATGTTTATTATTATTATTATTTTCTACCACAGACGTGGCCAGACATTTACAATGCTAACCAGCATATATATACATTTTCCTCTGTCGTCCATGGACAGGGTGAGAGATCTGTTAGACATATAGTTCAGGGATTTAGTGAACAATCAACCACAGAAGGTGATTGTAGTGCTTTCAAATGCTAATTGGACACTACCACAAAGTTGACACCTGGTGTATTCGACACTACCACAAAGGTGACACATGGTGTATTCGACACTACCACAAAGGTGACACCTGGTGTATTGGACACTACCACAAAGGTGATACATGGTGTATTCGACACTACCACAAAGGTGACACCTGGTGTATTGGACACTACCACAAAGATGACACATGGTGTATTGGATACTACCACAAAGGTGACACATGGTGTATTCGACACTACCACAAAGATGACACATGGTGTATTGGACACTACCACAAAGGTGACACCTGGTGTATTGGACACTACCACAAAGATGACACCTGGTGTATTGGACACTACCACAAAGGTGACACATAGTGTATTCGACACTACCACAAAGGTGACACCTGGTGTATTGGACACTACCACAAAGGTGACACCTGGTGTATTGGACACTACCACAAAGGTGACACCTGGTGTATTGGACACTACCACAAAGGTGACACCTGGTGTATTGGACACTACCACAAAGGTGACACCTGGTGTATTGGACATTTGAGTTTTGAGAGAGCTGCCAGATGCGTCCATTTCCCAGACGTATTTTGACCACCATAACATCACATTGCAGAGATCTTGCTCTATTAGTCCCCCCATAAATACTTCCTCATGGTATTCAGGATAACGTTTAATACAACAGAATTCAAGTCTCTGTAAACTGTGTGGGGATAGAGTAACGCTTAACACCGTCGTATATATATTGATGTAAGAGACAATTAGAAAGAAGAAATTGGTACTGCTGAATTTGGACAAACTGGATTTTTTTACTGATGCTGCAAAGAAAACTTAACCTAACCTTTCTAGGTCTAATATATATCTCAAGCCTAATATAGAACATACATATGCTATACTAGGCCTAGGAATATTTAAGTTTGGTTTTAGCTATATTTTTTCAAACTCAATATAGTTAATTGTACTAAATTCTACTGTCTATTTGTCCATTTCGTATATGTATGATGGTCAACACAGTTACAAAAAATACTATCTAACTAGGAGGATGGATTGTATACAACCAAAATGTATAATCAAATTTCCCTCTCCTTCTTTAGCCTTCAGGTGATTGTAGCACATTAGAAAGCTTAGTCTGAATTTTCATGTGTTGCCGAGACCTACACAACACTTCCACGCTGAAGACTATGGACAAAATTCTCTCACTTAGGGTAGGAATTTTTAACTCAGCTGTCATATTATCTATTCTCGTTGACTTTAAAGCCTCAAGAATGAATCAAATTTTGCAAAGTTTCTGCTTAATTTGCAAAGTTTCAAGGGATTTTAACTCTTTGTTTGTATACAGTGTGAGATGTAGAGCAGTGGAGTCAATCACAGAGTTGATAAATGATACATAGAACAACATTCTAGCAAGTCTCAACGTTAATTCCATGATTGAAACCAATAATGAGTGGTGGAATAGCGCATGGAATGAGAGCACGAGTTTTCTGTACAGAAATAAAGATGCAAAATTCCTCAGCTCTAGCAGTAAAAGCATCGAGCAGAACTTGCATTCTCGGCTTGGAGGGCGCGGAGGCAGCCTGTAAACAAATATCAGCATATGATGATATGGGGTCAGCGACGGTCAGTTCCTCTGAGAGGGAACAGTCGTACCTTTGGGTGGGTTTTGCCTGCTTTGGTCTCCACCTGCACTCAGCTCTCACCTGTGGCTCCTAGTAGCTACGTGCATGCAACAGCGGCCACACCCCGGTAAGCTGCTTCGACTGGCGAGCAAATGTAGGTGAGGGAAGCCGAAGGTATGACACCCCCTCAGTGGACTAAGGTTTGTCTACTATGCATGCGATGACTGGACTCGGCGGACTGTGCGGAGGAAACCACTAAAATGGTTCAACGGGCAGGGAGGCGGACCAGCAAAGTGTCGTGGAGCTTAGCTTGGGTGAAGTGAGACACGTAGGACACTGCTGTCCATCCTCTGCATCCTAACCTATATCTTGCCGTCCCCACTTGTCTTGCTGCTGGCCCAGATAGGCTGGGACGAGAGAGTGAGGCTGACGATTTGCGCAACTCTTACTCAATTTAATCTAAATCGAGTGCAAGTCATGACTTCAACCCATATCTAAATTTGTGGTAAAGAGCCAGGATCAGGCGTAATCCAAGCTGAAGTGTACACAACAGAAGGCCAAGCCATGTTGCAGAAACTGACAAAGCTCTTCCACTCCATGGGGAAGGAAGGCGAGATCCCACAAGTGTTAAAAAAGATGCCAGCATAGCAAGAGGAAAAGCAACCGGGTGACTTGCAATAATCACCTGGGTATTTCACTCATGTCCATCGCATGGAAAATCCTAACTCGTATCCTGCTCATCCGTTTCCTTCAACACCTCGAGCAGGGTCTCGAGGGCCCAGAAAGACAATGTGGCTTCTACACAGAACGTGGAACTGTCGATATGATATTTGATACACGCCAGCTCCAAGAAAAATGCCAAGAGCAACATAGCGACCTCTTTGTGACCCTCGTCGACCTGACCAAGGGCTTCAGTATGGTTAACAGGGATGGCTTGTGGAAGATAATAGAGACGTTTGGTTGTCCCGACAATGTCACTGCGACTGTCCGCAGTTCCGTGATGGCATGATGGCGAGAGTACTGGACGATGGAGAAGAATCACAAGACATTCAGGTGATGAACGGTGTGAAGCAGGGCTGCGTTCTTGCCCCAACACTCTTCAGAATGGTTTTCTCGGCCATGCTTACTGATGCCTTCCATGATTACCAGGATGGAATACCCATCAGGTACAGGAGTGACGGTGGGCTGTTCAACCTCAGGCGCCTACAAGCCGCTACAAAGGTGAACGAAATTGTCACAAGAGCCTGTGGATATGAAAAGAAATGCAGAATAGTATCAGTGAAGAGTAGAGGTGCCATAGGCACAATCAGAGAACACTGAACATTAGAGGTCCACAGCTGTTCAACACTCTCCCAACATGTATTAGAAATATGGCTGGAACAAAGGTGGATGTATTCATGAAGCACTTAGATAAGTTCTTGCAAGAAGTGCCGGAGCAACCAAACTGTGGTGGGTGGCTATGTGGGCCTGCAGGCCACTCCAAGCAACAGCCTGTTGGACCAAGTTATCACAAATCGAGCCTTGCCTCAGGCCGGACTTGGGGAGTAGAAGAACTCCCAGAAGCCTCTCCAAGTATGCTCCAGGTATAAGAGACTTCCAATTAGATGCTGACTGCGCCCTCAACGCCAGCACAGAGCAAATAATGCAGCACGAAGAGGACTGCTTCTCACAAGCCTTGAGGTTATATCTTGAGGTTACCTTGATATGATTTCGGGGCTTAGCGTCTCTGCGGCCCGGTCCTCGACCATGCCTCCTTTTTGTTACACGCCCCCAGGAAGCAACCCGTAGCAGCTGTCTAACTCAGGTACCTATTTACTGCTAGAGTGAAAGAAACTTTGCCCATTTATTTCCGCCTCTGCCGGGGATCGAACCGGGAACCTCAGGACTACGAATCCGAAGCGCTGTCCACTCAGCTGCGACAACTTTGGCAGACAAGGGGCAGGACCTGCAGGCAGTTGACAACTTGACGTATCTTGGCACCATACTCATAAGAGGTTGGCCCCCGAAAGGTGCCGGGAGTTGACGGGTTTTGTTGGGCTCTTGGTGGACTGATTTATGCTCTGCCGGCTACTACTGGATTACTTTTTGCGTTTTGCGTTTCAATTGGGCACCGAGTTTTTGGTTTTGCTACCTAGTTTTCTGTGTGTGGGGCGGGGCCGGTGTTTGCTTCTCTGAGGGACTCCTCAGGCTCCCCAATCATCTGCCCATCTGTGTGTTTATTGGCTTCGAGGCACATTAGTTTCCCCAGACAGGCGTCATTCATTTTGCCATTAGGCTTTGCGATTAACCTTTCACGGGTACGCCAGGACGCATCCGACCATAGACACAGAAGTCAACAACAGGATCACCAAGGCCAGCGCTACCTTTGGAAGATTCTATGAGAATGTCTGGGAGCGGAGGGGCCTCAGCCTTACCACCAAACTGAAGGTCTACCAAGCAGTTGTACTCACCACCCTTCTCTACGCCAGCGACATCTGGACTGTCTACAGCAGACACGCCAAACAGCTAAATCACTTTCACTTGAGCTGTCTCCGAAGCCTCCTCCACATCAGGTGGCAGGACAAAGTCCTGTACAAGGAGGTCCTGGAAGGGGCCAGTATTCCCAGCATCTAGACACTCCTACAGAAAACTCAGGCCAGATGGGCAGGCCACGTTGTCAGAATACCTAACAGCAGACTGCCTAAACAGCTGTTGTATGGAGAATTATGCCAGGGCACGTGTTTTGTTGGGGGGCAGAAGAAACGATTCAAGGACTGCCTGAAGGTGACTCAAATTGAACATCAACACCAATACTTGGTAGTCGATTGTTTAGGACCATCCAACTTGGAAAAACAATGTCAACACAGAGGACCGTGCAGCAGAAAATAGACTGACTGTAGAGGCCGGGAGGAAATACGCCGTGTGCAAAACTAGAGGAACCTCCACCTCTGTAAATATTAAACACCATTCCTCTACCTCCCCCATCCTTTCCAAACCTTTGGACATCAAAGCTAAAGCTCCACCGCTGCAGAAGCACCCACCCACAAATGTCCCGTATGTGGGTGAGTCTTTCATTTGACACACAGCCACCGACCTTCGACCTGATGTATTGAAGTCATGGTCATCTTAGCATCCGCAGGACGAACATCATCAACATAACAAATGACCGAGTTTTCATTATTGGTTGGAATCTCTATAATAAGTTTATGCCTTAGAATGTTGAAAAACAAAGGACTGAGGATTCCTCCTTGTGGAGTTCCCGGCTCAAATGTTTACTCTGTACTTTTATCACAAGTAAACAACACATATATTACCTAGATTATACCTAGATGGTGTTCTGTGAGTTCTACTCCCCAAGCCCAGCCCAGGGCCAGGCTTGACTTGTGAGAGCTTGGTCCAACAGGCTGTTGCTTGGAACGGCCTGCAGGTCGACATATCCACCCCAGCACATATCCTCCACATCTTGCATACGATATCTGTGCATGGGGTTCAACCACTGCAAATTATCTCAAGCCCATCATCACCCAGCAAAAATCTGCCATCAGAACAATAACAAACTCTGTCTTCAGACAACACACAGCCCCTCTGTTTAAATCCCTTAACATGCTAAACATACACTCACTCCACACTTGTGCTCTTTACATGTACAAAACCTCGTTCCTAAATGCAAATCTTGATTTGAAACTTTTTCCTTGATATTCCAACCTATGCTCTGTTCAAAAGTAAAACCAAAAAGTACTGAATTTCATCCTCATAGTTTCCTACCTTGTACTTCAAACTCCCACTGTATCTTGTACTGCCCACTTCCCTAATATTAGTACCTTAAAGACATATATCTTTACCAGTGGAATCACCTCTGTAAATTTATGTCGTAGTTATTAGTTGATATAAAAACCTTTGCTATAATGTTCCCTTTCATCTTGCCTGATATATTAGATTAATATGTTTCCTCACGATATGTGATTTGGTCTATAAAGCTCAGAATTTCGCATAATATTGCGTTTTTAAGCAAGTTTTCTTGCTTGAGGACCTGTCCGAAACGCTATGCGTGTTGGTGGCTTTGTATGAATGTAAAAATACCAATCTTATGTAATCTCACCAATCCTTTGTACCTTCTGAATAAATTATTATTATTATTATTATTATTATTATTATTATTATTATATTATTAGAAGAAGAAAAGTGCAATATACGTGTGTGTGTAGTGATATAAATTGAGTAGTGAAGTGGACTATGAGGGAGACAAACCTGACGCTATTACACACCCGACACCCATTACACACCTGACGGTGTTCACCAACACTCTCACCACAAACCTGCACCACTTTATCACTACAACACTACAGTGCTCCAGGCCGCCGACACAACTAAGAAAGTCTTAACAAGATATAAGATTGTGAACTCCGTACCTGCAAATCACGGCAAATAGAATTAAAGTTTGTATTACAAACTAAGACTCGGATCCAATATCTTTTGTGTCACAAACTCCATTACATTGTGCGGTTATAACTGAGCTTTCAAGCTCACTTCAGTAAGAAATACTTACCATTTAATTAAATATTGCAAGCAAGGTTATTTAAAACCTAACAACGATATATCGCAATTGTTTAAAAATAAAATAATATACTTGGTAATCCATGAATTCAAATCAACAAGAATTATCAAGAATTCTTGACATTATTTAAAATTATAGTGATTTAGTTCTGGTTTCTTGCAACTTGTAAGTTAGGTCAACCAAAAGAAATAATGAACCAGTGCATGTTGCATTAGAATTAAGGTTTTACCATTAGATACTAAAGTCTATTGCAATTGAAGGAAGCATCGTGCTGCAACAGAGTTCGACTGACACCTCTTCTCTGTTTCTCATATCCACCTTTCTGTATCTTCTCCTCTGCCTCTATCTCCCGTCTTCTTCTTTACTCCCTAAGGCCAAGAGGTCAGCTAAGCCAGGCTTGCAGATGTGGTGTATGTCACTTGTGGCTTGTAGGTGTATGTCACTTGTGGCTTGTAGGTGTATGTCACTTGTGGCTTGCAGGTGTGGTGTATGTCACTTGTGGCTTGCAGGTGTGGTGTATGTCACTTGTGGGTGTAGGTGTATGTCACTTGTGGCTCGTAGGTGTACGTCACTTGTGGCTTGCAGGTGTGGTGTATGTCACTTGTGGCTTGCAGATGTGGTGTATGTCACTTGTGGCTTGTAGGTGTATGTCACTTGTGGCTTGTAGGTGTATGTCACTTGTGGCTTGTAGGTGTATGTCACTTGTGGCTTGTAGGTGTATGTCACTTGTGGCTTGCAGGTGTGGTGTATGTCACTTGTGGCTTGCAGGTGTGGTGTATGTCACTTGTGGCTTGCAGATGTGGTGTATGTCACTTGTGGCTTGTGGGTCATGTAACGGGGGGGGGGAGAAGAAAAGATAAATGTGTAAGTAGAAGTGAGTAGGAGAAGTAGAAGAGGTAGAAGGGTAGATAGGTAGAAGTAAGAAAATAGATAGTAGAAGTAGAAGAGTAGATAGATAGTAGAAGTAGAAGAGTAGATAGTAGAAGTAGAAAATTGAAGAGAAAATAGAAGATTGAAAATAGAATTAGAAAATTGCTGCCACCATCCATTCTAGATCATTTACATACCAGACAAGGAATGGAACTTATCTGTATCAACATAATATACTCACAAGATATTATCAAGAGGTATGCTCCCTCTGTATCATGTACTCATTCAAAATTCTAGGGAACAAAGTTAAAGACCAGTTAAATGTATAAATTCACTTATATTTCATATGGTAAGTATCAATAATTTAAGCAATTAAAACTGTTCAAGATATATATATGTAAAGTGAGTCATCATCCAAGAATTCGAGAACCCTACAACTCGACTGCCCCTTTAAATCACACAACACCTGTAACCACGATCAAGTCACCTCAATGCTCAACTCACCAAGTGTCTCCGAGTCTGGCTTGCAGGTGTGGTGTATGTCACTTGTGGCTTGCAGGTGTGGTGTATGTCACTTGCAGGTGTGGTGTATGTCACTTGTGGCTTGCAGGTGTGGTGTATGTCACTTGTGGCTTGCAGATGTGGTGTATGTCACTTGTGGCTTGTGGGTCACTTGTAGGTGTATGTCACTTGTGGCTTGCAGGTGTGGTGTATGTCACTTGTGGCTTGCAGGTGTGGTGTATGTCACTTGTGGCTTGCAGATGTGGTGTATGTCACTTGTGGCTTGCAGGTGTGGTGTATGTCACTTGCAGGTGTGGTGTATGTCACTTGTGGCTTGCAGGTGTGGTGTATGTCACTTGTGGCTTGCAGATGTGGTGTATGTCACTTGTGGCTTGTGGGTCACTTGTAGGTGTATGTCACTTGTGGCTTGCAGATGTGGTGTATGTCACTTGTGGCTTGTGGGTCACTTGTAGGTGTATGTCACTTGTGGCTTGCAGGTGTGGTGTATGTCACTTGTGGCTTGCAGGTGTGGTGTATGTCACTTGTGGCTTGCAGATGTGGTGTATGTCACTTGTGGCTTGCAGGTGTGGTGTATGTCACTTGTGGCTTGCAGGTGTGGTGTATGTCACTTGTGGCTTGCAGATGTGGTGTATGTCACTTGTGCTTGCAGGTGTGGTGTATGTCACTTGTGGCCTGCAGGTGTGGTGTATGTCACTTGCAGGTGTGGTGTATGTCACTTGTGGCTTGCAGGTGTGGTGTATGTCACTTGTGGCTTGCAGATGTGGTGTATGTCACTTGTGGCTTGTGGGTCACTTGTAGGTGTATGTCACTTGTGGCTTGCAGGTGTGGTGTATGTCACTTGTGGCTTGCAGGTGTGGTGTATGTCACTTGTGGCTTGCAGATGTGGTGTATGTCACTTGTGGCTTGTGGGTGTATGTCACTTGTCACTTGTGGCTTGTAGGTGTATGTCACTTGTGGCTTGCAGGTGTGGTGTATGTCACTTGTGGCTTGCAGGTGTGGTGTATGTCACTTGTGGCTTGCAGATGTGGTGTATGTCACTTGTGGCTTGTGGGTGTATGTCACTTGTGGCTTGCAGGTGTGGTGTATGTCACTTGTGGCTTGCAGGTGTGGTGTATGTCACTTGTGGCTTGCAGATGTGGTGTATGTCACTTGTGGCTTGTGGGTGTATGTCACTTGTCACTTGTGGCTTGTAGGTGTATGTCACTTGTGGCTTGCAGGTGTGGTGTATGTCACTTGTGGCTTGCAGGTGTGGTGTATGTCACTTGTGGCTTGCAGATGTGGTGTATGTCACTTGTGGCTTGTGGGTGTATGTCACTTGTGGCTTGCAGGTGTGGTGTATGTCACTTGTGGCTTGCAGGTGTGGTGCATGTCACTTGTGGCTTGCAGGTGTGGTGTATGTCACTTGTGGCTTGCAGGTGTGGTGCATGTCACTTGTGGCTTGCAGGTGTGGTGTATGTCACTTGTGGCTTGCAGGTGTGGTGTATGTCACTTGTGTCTTGCAGGTGTGGTGTATGTCACTTGTGGCTTGCAGATGTGGTGTATGTCACTTGTGGCTTGTAGGTGTATGTCACTTGTGGCTTGTAGGTGTATGTCACTTGTGGCTTGTAGGTGTATGTCACTTGTGGCTTGCAGATGTGGTGTATGTCACTTGTGGCTTGCAGGTGTGGTGTATGTCACTTGTGGCTTGCAGGTGTGGTGTATGTCACTTGTGGCTTGCAGATGTGGTGTATGTCACTTGTGGCTTGTGGGTGTATGTCACATGTGGCTTGCAGGTGTGGTGTATGTCACTGTGGCTTGCAGGTGTGGTGCATGTCACTGTGGCTTGCAGGTGTGGTGTATGTCACTTGTGGCTTGTAGGTGTATGTCACTTGTGCTTGTAGTGTATGTCACTTGTGGCTTGCAGGTGTGGTGTATGTCACTTGTGGCTTGCAGGTGTGGTGTATGTCACTTGTGGCTTGTAGGTGTGGTGTATGTCACTTGTGGCTTGCAGGTGTGGTGTATGTCACTTGTGGCTTGCAGGTGTGGTGTATGTCACTTGTGGCTTGCAGGTGTGGTGTATGTCACTTGTGGCTTGCAGGTGTGGTGTATGTCACTTGTGGCTTGTAGGTGTGGTGTATGTCACTTGTGGCTTGCAGGTGTGGTGTATGTCACTTGTGGCTTGCAGGTGTGGTGTATGTCACTTGTGGCTTGCAGGTGTGGTGTATATCACTTGTGGCTTGCAGGTGTGGTGTATGTCACTTGTGGCTTGCAGGTGTGGTGTATGTCACTTGTGGCTTGTAGGTGTATGTCACTTGTGGCTTGCAGATGTGGTGTATGTCACTTGTGGCTTGCAGGTGTGGTGTATGTCACTTGTGGCTTGCAGGTGTGGTGTATGTCACTTGTGGCTGCAGGTGTGGTGTATGTCACTTGTGGCTTGCAGATGTGGTGTAGTCACTTGTGGCTTGTGGGTGTAGGTCACTTGTGGCTTGCAGGTGTGGTGTATGTCACTTGTGGCTTGCAGGTGTGGTGCATGTCACTTGTGGCTTGCAGGTGTGGTGCATGTCACTGTGACTTGCAGGTGTGGTGTATGTCACTTGTGGCTTGCAGGTGTGGTGTATGTCACTTGTGGCTTGCAGGTGGGTGTATGTCACTTGTGGCTTGCAGATGTGGTGTATGTCACTTGTGGCTTGTAGGTGTATGTCACTTGTGGCTTGTAGGTGTATGTCACTTGGGCTTGTAGGTGTATGTCACTTGTGGCTTGCAGATGTGGTGTATGTCACTTGTGGCTTGCAGGTGTGGTGTATGTCACTTGTGGCTTGCAGGTGTGGTGCATGTCACTTGTGGCTTGCAGGTGTGGTGTATGTCACTTGTGGCTTGCAGGTGTGGTGTATGTCACTTGTGGCTTGCAGGTGTGGTGTATGTCACTTGTGGCTTGCAGATGTGGTGTATGTCACTTGTGGCTTGTAGGTGTATGTCACTTGTGGCTTGCAGATGTGGTGTATGTCACTTGTGGCTTGCAGATGTGGTGTATGTCACTTGTGGCTTGCAGATGTGGTGTATGTCACTTGTGGCTTGCAGATGTGGTGTATGTCACTTGTGGCTTGCAGATGTGGTGTATGTCACTTGTGGCTTGCAGATGTGGTGTATGTCACTTGTGGCTTGCAGGTGTAGTGTATGTCACTTGTGGCTCGTAGGTGTATGTCACTTGTGGCTTGCAGGTGTGGTGTATGTCACTTATCATAAACACAATCTGAAATTAACTGCTGCTCGCATACACGCCCTCGCCGAAAGTATGTCAAACTTGAGCTAGCTAACCAGTAAGCAATGACAACGTAACCAGTCAACACTTACGAACTACAGAGGCAAGTGCTGAGATGGGATCCACACTTACACAAACGGCTCTCTTAGCCTCACTCCACTTGTTCTCTCTCTTCTCTTTTGGGTCTTTCCTAATTCTGTTTAATAGGAGAAGCAGAGAGGAGGTGTTAACTGATCTCTTGTTACAATATCTGTTGGTTCCCCTCAAAGAAACAGCCACTTAGAGAGCCTTGAACCACAGGGAGAAGAATGACTTACATCTATTACCAGAAATCGAAAGATAACACTTTCTTGGATAGATTGTGTACACTAACTATTGTAATGTACACAAATTATTACAACAGTTAGCACAGTGGAGCATCACTGAGAGTACTCAGAGTATGGGTAACTATGTGTATCAGTGCTATACCGACGGCTCTGTAGAAGAGGGTGGACGATGTACCGGTTGTGCATGTAATATATTTGAACAATCTTCTCTCGTACATACAGCAATGAAGCGCGTCAATGACTGGGCAAGTACAACTCAAACCCAACTTGCAGCATATACCTTGCCACTGAATTTTTAAAAGACAAAGGCAGTGGACTTATATACTGTGACTCGCAGAGTGCACTCCTGGCATTGAACGCACATAGTAGTTACACCCAGAAAATAGTCAGTGATATACGAATGAATGTTTCAGCTGCTAAAGAAAACAGATTTTAAATTAATTCCTCCTGGATACAATCACATGTTAGCATCTCAAAGCATGATACTCAATGTATATTCAAAGAACGTGTGTGAATATACATATTGTATTGTACATAATAATAATGTACAACTGTAGGGAGAGGAGTTACACATACTAAGAAGCCAGTATTACGCAAGGCGTTACCCACAAAACACTGTTGACACGCTTGCAAAGACAGACTGTAGTAACCAATAGTAGAAATTAACATTGGTGTTATTAGCAGTGACAAAGAATACTTAAACGAATGTCTTACCGACCTAACAAATTCACAAAGACCTGAAAGCTGTAGTATTAAACATTATGATCGGAGCTGTTCACTTGAGACAGTTAAGCAAGTCCCAGCTGTGTCTGGGTACAAGTGACAGGATGAACAACCCAGCGGGTTTTCTTCCTTTTGGGAGTGATGTACATGCTGATATGGCGGTGTGTCCACTCACAAGATGAGTGGCGCTGCCCAATAAACTCGCCCCTCGGGGCAAAATTTAAAAAAATTATGATCGCTGCCATGAAGAGACATTTATACATGGAACTAATAGAGCAAGATCTCAGCAATGGATGGCCAGAATACCCTTAGGATATACACGCATCTGGCAGCTTTCTCACAACTCAAATATAAAAAAAACAATGTGTAAACTTTGTGAAAGAGCAAACATGCAGTGCCTTGAAAATGACATTGTAGAATGTCTCATTTTGACTGACTTTCGTCCCCTCTCCCTTGGCTCAGATATGCATGCTGACGTAAATCTATGTGTTTATGTATAGTGGTTAGATTAGCATTTTAAAGCACTACAATCACCTGTGGTTGACTGATCAATAAATCACTGAATTTATATGTTTAACAGATCTCTACCTCTGTCCATGGAGGACAGAAGAAAATGTATATATGTTGGTTAGCATTATAAATATGTGGCCACGTCTGTGGTAGCAACTAATACTAACCAATCAGGTACAACTTCAACTTGTATATATAATATAATATAAATCAGGACCCACCCCTGGCAAGGCAGGACCCACCCCTGGCAAGGCAGGACCCACCCCTGGCAAGGCAGGACCCACCCCTGGCAAGGCAGGACCCACCCCTTNACTACTAACACGTATAGGCTAGGCTACCAGACCACTAACACATATAGGCTAGGCTACCAGACTACTAACACGTATAGGTTAGACTACCAGACCACAAAACACACACAGGATAGGCTACCAGACCACAAACACATATAGGCTAGGCTACCAGACCACAAAAACATATAGGCTAGGCTACCAGACCACAAACACGTATAGGCTAGGCTACCAGACCACAAAAACATAGGCTAGGCTACCAGACCAAACACATACAGAATAGGCTACCAGACACAAAACAATAGGCTAGGCTACCAGACTACAAACATATAGGCTAGGCTACCAGACCACACATATAGGCTAGGCTACCAGACCACACATATAGTCTAGGCTACCAGACCACACACAGGCTAGGCTACCAGACCACACATATAGGCTAGGCTACCAGACCACACATATAGGCTAGGCTACCAGACCACACATATAGGCTAGGCTACCAGACTACACATATAGGCTAGGCTACCAGACTACACATATAGGCTAGGCTACCAGACTACACATATAGGCTAGGCTACCAGACTACACATAGGCTAGGCTACCAGACTACACATATAGGCTAGGCTACCAGACTACACATATAGGCTAGGCTACCAGACTACACATAGGCTAGGCTACCAGACTACACATATAGGCTAGGCTACCAGACTACACATATAGGCTAGGCTACCAGACCACAAACACACATAGGCTAGGCTACCAGACTACACATATAGGCTAGGCTACCAGACCACAAACACATAGGCTAGAATACCAGACCACAAACATATAGGCTAGGCTACCTGACCACACATAGGCTAGGCTACCTGACCACACATAGGCTAGGCTACCAGACCACAAACATACAGGCTAAGCTGCCAGACCACAAACACATAGGCTAGGCTACCAGACCACAAACATATAGGCTAAGCTACCAGACCACAAACACATAGGCTAGGCTACCAGACCACAGAACATATAGGCTAGGCTACCAGACCACAAACACATAGGCTAGGCTACCAGACCACAAACACATAGGCTAGGCTACCAGACCACAAACACACTGACCAATGCATTAACAACTCCCTCACCGTTAATTTAGCATTTGCCTTCTAATATTAAAATCTCCAGATGAAAATCTTGAGCAGCTTAATCAAAGTCCAGCTGATAAGAAACTGATTCCCTGGAAATCATAAACATGGTACAACCTACCATGAAAATCCAGAAATCCAGAAAACGTGGTACAACGTGCCATGAAAATCCAGAAATCCAGAAAAATATGGTTCAACGTGCCATGAATATCCAGAAAAACATGGTTCAACGTGCCATGAAAATCCAGAAAAACATGGCACAACGTGCCATGAAAATCCTGAAAACATGGAACAACGTGCCATGAAAATCCAGAAAACATGGTACAACGTGCTAGACCCCTTTATAACAGACGGAAATTAAACTGACATATTAATAACCTATTAGGCTATGATGAACACAATTCTCATAGCCTAAATCAGCAAATAGCAGCAGCAAAAAAGAGTATCTAGAGGCTATCTTTCACAATGATGACGAATATAATTACACAAAAAAATGATATCAAATCAGAATAAAATCAAAGTTCAGACCCTGAGGCAGGAAGCGGTTAAAATTACACTAGTAATCGCTTAGTAATTACAATTCTTAGACCTCTTGTGTACGGAAGGGTTTAAAAAATGATATATAAATAGATAAACATTAGAGAGAGAGGCACCCCTACCTCCACGTGGTCCAAGTGAGGTCTAATATTATTATTATATATATATATATATATATATATATATATATATATATATATATATATATATATATATATATAATCATAATGAGGGGGAGAGAAATAACTTTCTGGGGAAGACAGGACACAAAGGTTCAGGTGAGTAATGAACTTGGCCATAACCTCCTGGGAATGGTGCGGGGGGGGGGGGAAGAGTAGGTATGGGGCCACACCCCACGGCCACCACCCTCTTGCTCCTCCACCCACACTCACGCCCACCACCACCACCACCCACCCACCCACCCACCCACACACACACACACACACACACACACACACACACACACACACACACACACACGATACGGTTAACGTGTGCTGGTGGGCGCGTGTGTAATCCCTTAGTTGTGCTTACGGGGGTTGAGCTTTGGCTCTTTGGTCAATCTACTGTCAATCTTCTGGTGTACAGATTCCTGAGCTTCTCGAGCTCCATCATATCTACATTTGAAACTGAGTATCGAGTCAGCCTCCACCACATTACTTCCTAGTGCATTCCATTAACCTAATTACTCTTGACACTGAAAAAGTTCTTTCTAACGTCTCTGTGGCTCATTTGGGTACTCAGTTTCCACCTGTGTCCCCTTGTTCGTGTTCCACCCGTGTTAGATAATCCACTAGTACTGTAGATTGACGGTTGAGAGGCGGGACCAAAGAGCCAAAGAATTAACTGCTCAGCTGAGTTAAAAAGCAAATAGGCTATGCTATTAAGGTTTTCAATTTTCTATAATAGCCTAATTGTGGTGTACCTGGAACAAATGTGGGAACAATTTGGTGCAAACAGTACCTAACTAGGACCTAACTGTCTACCTAGGTGGAGCATGGCCTGATGCACCACTAGTGAGAGCATGATCTAACATGGTTGTCTAACTAGGTCTAACTAGGTTGTCTAACAGCTGTCTAAACATTACAGAGCTGACGGCAGCCTAAGCATAAACGTCAAAAAATATTTTGAATTAAAGAGCAAACTGAGTTTTCAGTTGAACGTAGGCTCCATGCCCCCAGCAATTGGTCTACAGTTACAGCAAAATAGGCCTACCCAGAACCATGGAAACAACCCGAACCTCGACCATTATCACACTATGCCTAAACTAAACAGGAAAATAAATGCAGTGTATACTGTATTCTGCTTCAGTGTCAAAAAGCATTTGATACTGTTCTCAGGAATGGCTTGTGTTGATGATGAAGAAACAAGCGGGGGATAACTGAAGAGACATGGCGCCTGACAGCTGAGTGGACAGTGCTTCAGATTCGTAGTCCTGAGGTTCCGGGTTCGATCCCCGGTGGAGGCGGAGACAAATGGACAAAATGTTTCTTTCACCCATGATGCCCCCCTGTTACCTAGCAGTAAATAGGTACCTGGGAGTTAGACAGCTGCTACGAGCTGCTTCCTGGGAATGTGTAAGAAAAAGGAGGCCCTGGTCGAGGACCGGGCCGCGGGGACGCTAAGCCCCGAAATCAACAAAGGATAACCTCAAGATAACACTGAACTGCCTAAGACTACCTGACGGACAGTTTCGAGTCAGCTAAGAGCTTGGAGCTGGAGGAATGTACCAAGTAGAATTCCCCAAGAGTCGAGCCTGGATCCCCTGCTGTTCTTAATTGATGAGAAATGAACGTCACGTTTGTTGACGACGCTAGGCTAATGCGGAATGTAATCTCTGGGTGCAGAAAGTTACAGGATGACCTTGATAAAGTTCAGGAGAGGCCAAAGAAATGGCTGCTGGAGTTCAATATCAACACGTGTAAGGTAATGAAGAGGGGGAAAATGAGAGCAAAAGGTATGTATGTATGTATAATATATATATATATATATATATATATAATATATATATATATATATATATATATATATATATATATATATATATATATATATATATAGGGGGGTACCACCTCTGGTGCAATTATGGGGACCCACAGCCTCAGAGAAGGGAACACAGAGCATTCAGGGAAAAACTTGCCATTTAACTCTGAATACATGAGGGTGTTCGCTTCTCCTACCACCCCCCTTTTATGGTGTACACTTTATTAAGCAAGGTTATACAGTTACATATCTGATTGTATACAAAAAAATGAGCATTAAGAGGACACAAAAATAGTTCGCTTCCTAGAGGCTGTAGATTTCCTCGAACTCCTCCGACGTTGGGCAGGAACCGAGGATGCAGCGAGCATTCCCCCTCTGGATCGCGACACTGAGGCGCTGAAAGAGAAAACTTGCCGCTCTAGGGTCTCTTGTGGTGTCAATGAGCTTGGAACCAAGATCCTTTAGAAACCTTCTTGCACTCTCCCCATGGGCCTAGGGTCTCAGACCCTATTGGAACGAAGTTGTACCGATGATCTAATTGCCTATACTTGGCTGACTTGTCTCTTTCTCTGTGTGTCGCCGCGGCTCCTGCTGTGCCGGCAGAGAGGTTGATGTATGTGGCTGCCAGGGTGGATACGCAAGTATAGTCCCATGCCAACTGTCTGCCACCCTTCCACGGACGCAGTGTGATTCCGTCTGGTCGGCCGGCAAAGCTAACAGAGTCACGGTTCAGAAGGTTGCGGGGCTCTCTCTCCGCTGGACACTGGGCAGAAGCAAGGCTTCTTTTAATGATGTCGTTTACTTCGTCGTGTCTAGTGTGCCAACCACCAGATTTTCCACAGTGCAGGCCATGCAATCCATATTCGTCAGCATCTGCCTCGCCGCAAATACACCTATGAACAGTGTGGATAGGGGCAGCAAGACGGAGAGCGACTGCAATACGGAGCTCCTGCGGATCAAGACGTGTGCCTGTCGCAGACATAGGGACTGCCAAAAGGAAGTCCCCTGCATGGGGAGCCTGCACAGCTGTGAGGCGTGCACGATCACTGGGGGTTGTTGCTGCCTCCAGCAAAGCTGTGGCTTCTTTGTCTGCAATGGGGCTGTCCCAACTGGTTTGGGACAGCCAAACATATATATATATATATATATATATATATATATATATATATATATATATATATATTCAACAGGGACTTGATGAAAAAACGTAAATTTGACCCCTCACTTGCTCTAGTGGTCTTGGGAGGTGGTGGTCTTTGGAGTGTTGAAATACCCCGAAATTACCATCTCTTTAAGGCTCTGAGTGTGGTGCAGTGGGTTAAGGCGTTACCTGTTATGCCAGTGGCTGGAAGGCTTCTGTGCTGGCTAGGGTTCGAGTCTCCTGGTGGGAAAGTGTTCTATAGTTGAATAACTACTCTTGCGTGTTTAGGCAAGTTGGGCATATATATATATATACATACATACATACATAAGGATCTCAGAAGCATAGGTGGATTCGTTCTCGACTAACACTCGGGAATCCCCTCCCCCTCCGGGTGCTAGCAATTGCACCAATTGTTTAGCATGTTTCCTCTTTACCTTATGCCTCTCTTCACCTATGCAGCAAATTGCTATCCAGACATCGTCACAACCCGCGCTGGTAGCCAATTCCAACACTGCCTGAGGGGCCTGACGGCTGAATGACCAGCGCTCGGATTAGTAGTAATCCTAGAGTCCGGGAATCGATCCCTGGCGATGGCGGAAACAAATGGGCAGTTTCTTTCATCCTGATGCCCCTATTCACCTAGCAGTAAATAGGTACCTGGGAGTTAGACAGCTGCTACAGGCTGCTTCCTGGGTGTAAGGGGGGGGGGAATTAATTGATTGACAGTTGAGAGGCGGGCCCAAAGATTCAGAGCTCAATCCCCGCAAGCACAACTAGGCAAGTACACTGCAGCTTTATAGACAACAGAAGTGCTAGGCTTAATATCGGCAGCTACTTGGGTGACGTAATAGAACTGAAAAGTGGAGTACCACAAGGAAGCTGCCCCTCCCCCACTCTATTTAACATATATACAGCTGACCTGCCCCAACCCCAACATGGAGAATACATCACGTACGCTGACAATGTCACCCAAATAATATGCCAACCGAGACCATTAAAGCCGCTACTAGCCGACAAGACCAAGGCAGCAAAAAAATTCATTAACAACTTTGTAAGGCAATGGACAATAAGTACACAAACAAAAGTTCCAAATATTGCAGTAAGAAAATGGAACCCGTTATCCTTGACAACCGTCCGATCCATTATACGGAACACTGGGGCTCACGATCAATAGAACAGGTACTGGAAGCCATCTAGTAGAATATCCCCCAGTACCAATACACACCTTAAAGAAAACTAACATGCACAAACTACAAGCAGTGTAAAATAAGGCACTAAGGAGAGCAGCAAAACACCGTCCACCATATGATCAGACAATCCAGGAGCTCCATGAACTCCTGAACACACAGCCACTAAACATCAGACTGCAGCACCAAGCCATCAGGGTGTGGAACACCATCCCAATGTTAGAGGACCCAATGTTAGAAAGATCACTACAAGATGAGACGCCCCACTCCCACAGCTGGTGGCCCAAGATGAGACGCCCCACTCCCACAGCTGGTGGCCCAAGATGAGACGCCCCACTCCCACAGCTGGTGGCCCAAGATGAGACGCCCCACTCCACAGCTGGTGGCCCAAGATGAGACGCCCCACTCCCACAGCTGGTGGCCCAAGATGAGACGCCCCACTCCCACAGCTGGTGGCCCAAGATGAGACGCCCCACTCCCACAGCTGGTGGCTCAAGATGAGACGCCCCACTCCCACAGCTGGTGGCCCAAGATGAGACGCCCCACTCCCACAGCTGGTGGCCCAAGATGAGACGCCCCTCTCCCACAGCTGGTGGCCCAAGATGAGACGCCCCACTCCCACAGCTGATGGCCCAAGATGAGACGCCCCACTCCCACAGCTGGTGGGCAGCCCAAGATTTATTGTAAGATTATATATATATATATATATATATATATATATATATATATATATATATATATATATATATATATATATATATATATATATAAAGCCTTAAACAGAACATCAAATACGTGTATTCACCTAGTTGTGTTTGTGGTGATTGAGCTCTGGCTTTATACGCCCGCCTCTCAACTGTCAATCAACTTCCCCCCCCCCCCACACACACAGGAAGCAGCCCGTAACAGCTGTCTAACTCCTAGGTACCTATTTACTGCTAGGTGAACAGGGCCATCAGGGTGAAAGAAACTGCCCATTTGTTTCCGCTTCCACCGGGGAAGCATTGGAGTGTGTGTACATAAATGCTACACAATATTCATCTATAGACATCCATATATGGTGAAACATGTGAAGAACCTCTCACACTCACAGCTCCCTGACAAGAGGGAGCCAGCTTAGCTTAGCTGCCAACACCCACACATCGTGTCAGCAAGGCGGACAGCCCGCCTGCTATCATAACATCGTGTCAGCAAGGCGGACAGCTCGCCTGCTATCAGCATCGTATCAGCATCGTGTCAGCAAGGCGAACAGCTCGCCTGCTATCATAGCATCGTGTCAGCAAGGCGGACAGCCCGCCTGCTATCATAGCATCGTGTTAGCAAGGCGGACAGCCCGCCTGCTATCATAACATCGTGTCAGCAAGGCGAACAGCTCGCCTGCTATCATAACATCGTGTCAGCAAGGCGGACAGCCCGCCTGCTATCATAACATCGTGTCAGCAAGGCAGACATGCCCTGGTCGTACACACCTGCACAGGATTACCAGCCTCTGGTCGTACACACCTGCACAGGATTACCAGCCTCTGGTCGTACACACCTGCACAGGATTACCAGCCTCTGGTCGTACACACCTGCACAGGATTACCCTCCTCTGGTCATACACACCTGCACAGGATTACCAGCCTCTGGTCGTACACACCTGCACAGGATTACCAGCCTCTGGTCGTACACACCTGCACAGGATTACCCGCCTCTGGTCATACACACCTGCACAGGATTATCCACCTCTGGGCGTACACCAGGCAACGGTGGAAGAGATGAGGTTAGATGTTATCTTGAGATAACATCTCAAGACAGGGGCTTGACTAAGGCTGTAGCACACGCGGTGGTGTCCATTAAATCACTGGAAACAGGAGACATGCCAAAAAGTTGGAAAGAAGTTGAATGGTGAATGAAGCTGAAAAGGAGGAGTTGGAGTTGAAACGGTGAATGAAGTGCCAATATATACAATATATTAAAAAAAAAAAGCCAGGAGGGACTAAACCTTGAGGACCGGGCCGCGGAGACGTTGAGCCCTGAAATCCTGGCAAGTTATGGAGAAGATCGTAAGAAAAAAGCTTGTAGCAGATATGGAGAAAGGACTTTGTAACACATCAACATAGGTTCAGAGATGGCAAATCAATTAAGATAGAAGGCAAACAAGAGACTAGATAATGATTTGGACAAATTGCAGGAATGACCCAACAAATGGTTATATCAAGAGTTTAACTCGAGCAAATGCAAAGTAATGAAAATAGGTGTAGGGAGCAGGAAGCCGTAGGCAAGGTACCAACTGGGAGAAGAAATCCTTCAGGAATCAGGAAGAGAGAAAGATCTGGGGGTTGATATCACGCCCACACTCCTCCACTGAAGCCCACATATCATCAGCGGTATATGCGAGGATAACCAACATATGTTGTGGGAGAAATGATTACCACCTCAAAAATTCTCGAGAGGAATTAGCACGGGTGGTACACGAACAAGGGGACACAGCTGGAAACTTAATAACACAGAGACATTATAATGTCTTCATTTCCAGGGGAATTAACAAAAGAAACACATTGGACGTGATATGGTGGCGGCAGACTCCTTACACAGTTCCAAATACAGATATAATAAAACCCCAAAAGGCTCAGGAACCTGTACATCAGTTCCCTGGGGGTTAAGAGGCGGGGACCAAAGAGCCGAAGCCCAACCCCCGCAAGCCACAACTAGGTGAGTTAGACCACCACCCGCCCCTGGTCACCCCCCCCCCACACACTCACACTCAATACACACACACACACACACACACACACACACACATACACATACACATACACACACACACACACACACACACACACACACACCACACACACACACATACACACACACACACACACACACACACACACACACACACACACACACACACACACACACACACACACAATATTATCATCAGTGATTAATATTTTACACGAGAGAGCATCAAGCACACGTCAACAAAGGAATGTATGCAAGGGGAGGGAGTGGGGGGATTTGTGGGGGGAAGGGGGCAAGCATTAAGTATTACAGTGAGTATTACCCGTGGATTGGGGGGGGGTTTGCCCCCTCCCTTCCCCCTAACCCACAACCCCCTCACCAATCCCCCCTAACCCCTCACCCTACCTCGTCCCCCTAACCCCTCCCTTCTCCCCCTTCCCCTCCCCCCCTCCCCACATAGCCACCCATGAGAGAGAGAGAGGAGAGAGAGGAGAGAGAGAGGAGAGAGAGAGGAGCGAGAGAGGAGCGACAGAGGAGAGGAGAGGGAGAGGGAGAGGGAGAGAGAGGAGAGGGAGGAAGGGAGGGAGAGAGAGAGGAGACGGAGGGAGAGAGGAGAGAGGGAAAGGGAGAGAGGAGAGAAGAGGGAGAGAGAGAAAGGGGCAGTAAACAATCAGTGTTGCCGCAGTAAATGAAGACAAACACGCTAAACTTTAATGGAAATAAATAGGGGATGGATAAAGCGGGTGGCGGCGTTGCCACACCTCCCCAACCCTCACACACACGGTGATAACAGCTGCAGGATAACTTACCGTGTGGCTATGGTCCGTGCAATCCAGGCAGGAGTGGTGGAGCCTCACAACCTCACCACCACCTCATACACAAGCCTAAATATGGCCGGGGACAAAGGAGTGGCGTGAGGTTGGGGGGGGAGGAGGGGGGGTCCTTGTGATATCTTGCTGGGGGCTTCCAACTGCTACACTGGTTATCCAAGCACTGACACACTCACTAGACTCATCACTTTAACCACTACAACAGCATTCCATGTGGCTTACAACTACACCAAACAAGTAGACGTCATTATATATATATTATATCCTGGGGTGTGGGCGACGTGGCAACACTGCGGCCGACTCACATTAACTAATAACAACAATAAGTTCAAGTTGCGGCTCCGTACAGGCTCACACACCTCGGCTAGCCCGGCAGCTGCACTACACAACCCTCCTACGGTATTCCAGGCGCACACACACCACTCTAAACTGCCCCGAACACCTTCCAAATGGTTAAAACCCGAGGGCAGGTCGGGAGCGTCGGGGGATGCGCTCGGCTCGACGGTCGGTAAGATTCTGGACGCCTCGTCACTGCCGACCAACTCACACACGCCCGCTGCCACATTCACCGCTTCTCATCACTTTTATCTTCGCTCTACAAATGCTAATTATTTATTCCTCGATGGAGGGCGAACGCTGGCGTGAGTGCACGACCAGAGGCCAAGACAGTTGTGGGCGTGAGGCAGTAGATGAGGGAGAACAAATAGGGAGGAATAGTGAGGTTGGCGGTGTGAGGGCGCGTCTGCTGCCGGCAGCGGCCATACGCCCATAAGCCTTCTTTTTAATTCACAGGCGATATTTGCCAGCCAATACACTAATGTCTATGCTACTCTATGCCATATTCTACAACTGTGCTACACATGCAAGCATTTATTGCCTGTGAAACGCCTGAAAATAAGGCCGTATATTTGCGGCGAGGAGGAGGAGGTCGGCGCCGCCCTGCCAACCACCACCATCGCCTTAATTTACAACCAGCCTCCATTGTTATCTGGTAGGCCTAGATGGTGCTGGAGTCGACGGCCTCATGGCTACCACACTCACTAACTCATCCTAAAGGTGCAGGGCTCAGCTAGCATGCCGCTAGCACCAACAACATGGTGGAGTGTAGCACCTCCACCCAAGACGTTTTTCTCTGAGTCACAAGTAAACTGGTGAGGAGGAAACCCGCCTTGAGCGGCCAGTCCCCTCCTCACCAGCTGCTCCACAATGCATTATCAATTAACAATTACCAATAGGTCCATATACTCAGCCATTAGCAGCAGCAGCAGGCTGGAGAGGTGTGTGTGTAACCAAAGCGGGGTAACCTTATTGCTTTGTGTGAGGCTTGTGGTCATGTATGTTGTATGGCTACACCACACAAGTGGCCACTCCCACGGTATACACAGCTATACACCCTAGCTATACACAGCCCCCAGTATACAGAAAGAGTTAAAGCCAGAGTGTAGCCAATCAACCCGAACTTGATTGATATACTTGCATCAATACACACACACACACACAAACTTCATATATACAAATATGGAATGTTGCAGCTTTGCACACACTTTTTATTAGGAAGGAGCTACCAAAAACACAGTAATGTCATGACAAAGCTGAACTACAGTTAAACGTTTGTAAAATTCTGTAGACAAAGCCTGAAAATTGGTTTGGGCGATGAGAGCGAATATAAGCACATACACCTCCCGCCTCCCGCCACGTTTCCACCCATGCATCAATATTTACACCTTTCCATTAAATCAACACATAAAAAAGGAATATTTCTATCCGCCAGGAGCTGCATTGGCGCAAATGGTATTGTTGGTGTAATAATAATCAACCTATACAGATATACGCGCATCTAATTCACATTTGAAACTAGTTATCTCAAGACATGTGGCAACGGCGCAGGGGCTGGGATGGGGGTCCGCGCCGGCCATCGCCCCACCCCGCCTGTTTTCCATCGCTCTCATTTCAACGTATCCGATTTATTAATAACTCCTAAGTCATTATGGATTGAGGCAAGTCTTGATTAGACTTCTTTCTGTTAATCATAATAAGTTTAGCGTGTTTTAGCCAGCTTACTAGAGATGCTGGGAGCATTTAGCGGCCGTAGGAGCCTTGGGCAGCGCGGGGCCACCTCCCTGCTTCCACATCTCACCGTACATATCATATTAATCTGAATTGAGAGACGGGTATAGAAACTTGGGTTAGCATTATGCTGCTCGTAGCCCGCTACGGCAGTGTTATGCTGCTTGTAGCACTCTACGGCAGTGTTATGCTGCTTGTAGCAGTCGCTACGGCAGTGTTATGCTGCTTGTAGCCCGCTACAGCAGTGTTATGCTGCTTGTAGCACTCTACGGCAGCGTTATGCTGCTTGTAGCCCGCTACGGCAGTGTTATGCTGCTTGTAGCACGCTACGGCAGTGTTATGCTGCTTGTAGCCCGCTACGGCAGTGTTATGCTGCTTGTAGCCCGCTACGGCAGTGTTATGCTGCTTGTAGCCCGCTACGGCAGTGTTATGCTGCTTGTAGCCCGCTACGGCAGTGTTATGCTGCTTGTAGCCCGCTACGGCAGTGTTATGCTGCTTGTAGCCCGCTACGGCAGTGTTATGCTGCTTGTAGCAGCCGCTACAAGCGTTATGCTGACTGTATTACGTTACGCTACCACCCAACACAGGGTGGTGGTAGTAGTAGTGGTACTGGTAGTAGTGGTAGTACTGGTAGTAGTATGGTAGTACTTGTAGTAGTGGTAGTACTGGTAGTAGTAGTGGTAGTACTGGTAGTACTGGTAGTAGTGGTGGTACTGGTAGTAGTGGTAGTACTGGTAGTAGTAGTGGTAGTACTGGTAGTAGTAGTGGTGGTACTGGTAGTAGTGGTAGTACTGGTAGTAGTAGTGGTAGTACTGGTAGTGGTGGTAATAGTGGTTGTTGTGGTGGTAGTGGTAGTACTGGTAGTAGTAGTGGTAGTACTGGTAGTGGTGGTAATAGTGGTTGTTGTGGTGGTAGTGGTAGTACTGGTAGTAGTACTGGTAGTGGTAGTAGTACTGGTAGTAGTGGTAGTACAGTAGAGCGTCACCAAACCCGCGCACCACCTAGTGTCCGTGGTAGTGATAGTAGTACTGGTAGTAGTCGTGGTAGTTGTGGTAGTACTGGTAGTGGTGGTAGTAGTGGTAGTAGTACTGGTAGTGGTGGTAGTAGCGGTAGTACTGGTAGTGGTAGTACTGGTAGTGGTGGTAGTAGTAGTGGTAGTAGTGGTAGTAGTAGTGGTAGTAGTGGTAGTAGTACTGGTAGTAGTGGTAGTAGTAGTGGTAGTAGTGGTAGTAGTACTGGTAGTAGTGGTAGTAGTAGTGGTAGTAGTAGTAGTAGTAGTGGTAGTAGTACTGGTAGTAGTGGTAGTAGTAGTAGTAGTAGTGGTAGTAGTGGTAGTGGTAGTAGTAGTGGTAGTAGTGGTAGTAGTACTGGTAGTAGTGGTAGTAGTAGTGGTAGTAGTGGTAGTAGTACTGGTAGTAGTGGTAGTAGTACTGGTAGTAGTGGTAGTAGTGGTAGTAGTGGTAGTAGTACTGGTAGTAGTGGTAGTAGTGGTAGTAGTACTGGTAGTAGTGGTAGTAGTGGTAGTAGTAGTGGTAGTAGTGGTAGTAGTGGTAGTGGTGGTAGTACAGCAGAGCTTCACCAACCCGCCACCACCTAGTGTCCGCGCCGGCCATCGCCACACCCTGCTCTCCCCAGATGAAATTTCACAATTTCATTCACCGCCACTGGAATAAACTCCAACATTTTGATGCCGTAGGATGCACAGACTTATTCCCTACAAATATAATCAACCTAATCTCATCAATTGCAATTTAGCAACCGGTAAGAAGCTTGCAAACCTTAGAGGTTTGTGAAGCGAGCAGCGTTAGTGGCGGCCATCGCTGGTGGCTGGAGTAGGGCGGCGGTTTCATCAAGTGGTGAGGGTCCGCGGCGGCCATCGCCGCCCCCTGGCCGCCTCGAGGTAGGGAGGTAAGGGAGGCAGTTTTCCTGATTTGCCTCTGATTGACAATTCACTAATGTAAAAACGTGCGACATCACTATAGGCAAGATGCTATGGAGCTTCCGGGTTTAATAGGGTTGGCGGGAGCAACCAGTCTTGCTAGCTACCAGCCTACGAAGCCTCGTCAACAACCATAACTCAACCGTTTTTCTCCACCATTCCCTCCCCCAATGCTCGATAAAGTATTTCTATGATGGGTTATAACTCCTCGGCCACACAACACCCCCTCCTTTTGCTCTAAGCTGGCAAATTAAATATTAATCCTGCATTCCCATGCAATTACTGAGCCAGCGGCCGCTCTGCTGCAATAATTGCTAGCAAAATCTTCATTGCAAATAATGTTGGTGGTGTTGCGGAGTCGTGTTGGCTATCATTATCGCTCATCTCTACTCGACAACATTTGGGTTTGTTTTGCATGGGAGTGTTCTGTGTAGCAGGGGGGGTGGACACCCCTGGTGTAGGTGAGGGGGGTGAGTCCCCTGGTGTAGGTGAGGGGGGTACACCCATGGTGTAGGTGAGGGGGGTACACCCATGGTGTAGGTGAGGGGGGTACACCCATGGTGTAGGTGAGGGGGGTACACCCATGGTGTAGGTGAGGGGGGGACACCCCAGGTGTAGGTGAGGGGGGGGACACCCCTGGTGTAGGTGAGGGGGGGACACCCCTGGTGTAGGTGATGGGGGGGGGGGGGGACACCCCTGGTGTAGGTGAGGGGGGACACCCTGGTGTAGGTGAGGGGGGGACACCCCTGGTGTAGGTGATGGGGGGGTGGACTCCCTGGTGTAGGTGAGGGGGGACACCCCTGGTGTAGGTGAGGGGGGGACACCCCTGGTGTAGGTGAGGGGGGGACACCCCTGGTGTAGGTGAGGGGGGACACCCCTGGTGTAGGTGAGGGGGGACACCCCTGGTGTAGGTGAGGGGGGGTGGACTCCCCTAGTGTAGGTGAGGGGGGACACCCCTGGTGTAGGTGAGGGGGGGACACCCCTGGTGTAGGTGAGGGGGGACACCCCTGGTGTAGGTGAGGGGGGACACCCCTGGTGTAGGTGAGGGGGGGACACCCCTGGTGTAGGTGATGGGGGGGGGGTGGACTCCCCTAGTGTAGGTGAGGGGGACACCCCTGGTGTAGGTGAGGGGGGGACACCCCTGGTGTAGGTGAGGGGGGACACCCCTGGTGTAGGTGAGGGGGGACACCCCTGGTGTAGGTGAGGGGGGGACACCCCTGGTGTAGGTGAGGGGGGACACCCTGGTGTAGGTGAGGGGGGACACCCCTGGTGTAGGTGATGGGGGGTGGACTCCCCTGGTGTAGGTGAGGGGGGACACCCCTGGTGTAGGTGAGGGGGGACACCCCTGGTGTAGGTGAGGGGGGGACACCCCTGGTGTAGGTGAGGGGGCCGTCCTACAACAATAATATACATCTTACACACACAAATCACAATAGCGTGATGCATCAAATGAACAATGAGTGTTCGAACTTATGTCTGGGATCCTCTCAGACGTAAGTTCGAACCCTCATTTACACCGCAACGACCAAAAAAAAAATCACTCTGAAGCTCCCAGTTGAGTGAAACATTGAGGAGGTTCGGTGCGAAGCCTCGTCCGCTCCCACCACACTTACTGCAATATTTCCTGCTATCGTGAATTCCAAGATGACAGGTTATAGTGAGGGAGTTATTGTATAGTGAGGGAGTTATTGTATAGTGAGGGAGGCCAGCGGGCGTGTGTGTCCTCCTCACAATGTTCTCATACATCTCCCTCATCCAATACAAAAGGTACATCATATATTGTTTTTTACACAAGAAAGAATTTTGTTCATCACTTGACAGTAGTGATCTAATGGTGGCATGATACTGTTGATATGGATGAGTTGCCCACATACTCATGTGTCTCACTCATCACCAAGTTACAGGTTTAATGTAGTACCGAGTTAGGTGGTGAGTGATTAAGACAGTCGTCAACAGTGGCCCACCAGCCTTCCCGCAACAGTAAACACCGTTTACTGTTAGTGAAGAACACGTTCAACAGTGAGGAGGTGTCGTGACCCCGTTTATGACAACTGTCAACCCCTCCTCCCATCACCCCAGCCTTCCCAACCACCATCGTAGGGATCCATTCCCTCTGAACCCCCTCTCTCCCGTCGTTAGTAATATCCCCCACCAACCCCTCCCTCAACAATCTCCCCCTCCCTCTCCCCCACCAAATCCCTGAGCCCCTGGCTGGTGGGGACGGAGGAGGAGGGGGGGGGGCAAAGGGAATGAAATTCTGTCAGTGTGATCACTTTTTGCGTGTTATTGAGTGTGTTAGAGTGAGGAGAGAAGGGAGAGGAGAGCGTGCTTGGGGCGGTGGTGTGTAGAGACCTCTCCTCCACCGTGTTAATAACTCAACCACTCCTTAACTGACAACTACGTCAAGGCGCCCCACTAACCCTCACCCCCCCTGACTCTTGACTTATATCTTTTACGCCTGCCTTTATATTATATACAGGAAAGTGCCGTATAGCTTATATAAACCACCAGGATATTCTGGCAGAGAGGAATGTTTTGGCGGGAAAGGAGACGAGCTGGCAACTGTGACGGAAGCTGTTGGGATTATTGCCACATGGTCTCCCCCCCCCCCATGTCCCATGATGGGTCACACCCCCCCTAACTCACACACCCTTCACCATGGACTCATCCGTCCCACCGTGGGTGTGAGATCCCTCATACATCCACCTCATTCACGCCTTCATCCCATACCATCATGTTTCTATACCCCACCCCCTTCCTTCTACTGATATTGCCCTCTCTCCTCTCTCTCTCTCTCTCTCTCCCTCCCTCCCTCTTAAGAATATAAGAACCAAGTTAACTGCAGGAGGCCTATTGGCCCATACGAGGCAGCTCCTATTTATGTCTACCAGGCGATCCAGGAGAGACTCTAGATGAGAGCGAACTTGTACTCTAGATGAGTACGAACTTGTACGTATAAGGTTTTGCAGCCTCTGCTGTCAAGAAGGTGTGAGATGCGCCGTAGAGCTGTAAGTTTCCTGGCTGCCTTTTGAGCTAGGTTAAGCACAGGCTCTTCATTGTCATGAAAGAGTCGAACTTCATTTCCAAGATGTTAAATTCATCTGTGAACTGATGATTTGCCTCCCACTTGCAGGCCTGTCCGATTCGCCAACGTGCAGTCAAGTTATCATAGGCTTGAGCTTCAGGAATGAGATGAAATAGATCGGTGACGTAAACATTCCACAGGAGTGGCTTTGGAATCATGCTCCATTGAGGTCTACCCATATTTATTAACTCTAAGATGGAGCCTGAGATGCCTAGTGCTTGAAGCTTCACTACTCTCTCTCCGTCTCTCTCTCTCTGTCTCTCTCTCTCTCTCTCTCTCTGTCTCTCTCTCTCTCTCTCTGTCTCTCTCTCTCTCCCACTTTCTCTCCCCTCCCCGCTGCCTGAGCACTTGGCCTGTCGCCTGCCTCTCCTCACAGACCATTGTCTTAATGCGTTTACCATTTTTACTCACATTTTTCCTGCACGCTGCTGGCGGCGGCCATTGTTGGAGTGGAGGGCTCTGGGGAAGGGGAAGGGAGAGAGAGGGAGGCGGAGAGAGGGAGGGGAAGGGAGAGAGGTGGAGGGGAAGATTGAAGATTGAAAACATAAGATATCTGAGCTAGGATTTCCTGAGAGATTTATTGCTACTCTCTGCAGCTTTATAGATGAGATTCCGAAGCCTCAGTACAAACATTCAGATCCACCTATATAAGGCTCTAGTTCGGCCACATCTAGAATACCCTCCAGTACCACTACACACCATAAAGAAGGCAGAAACCGCAAGCAGTGCAAAATAAGACTCTAAGGAGAGCAGCAAAACACCGTCCACCATATGATCAGACAATCCAGGAGCTCCATGAACTCCTGAACATACAGCCACTAAACATCAGACTGCAGCACCAAGCCATCAGGGTGTGGAACACTATCCCAATGTTAGAGGACCCAATGTTAGAAAGATCACTCCAAGATGAGACGCCCCACTCCCACAGCTGGTGACCCAAGATGAGACGCCCCACTCCCACAGCTGGTGGCCCAAGATGAGACGCCCCACTCCCACAGCTGGTGGCCCAAGATGAGACGCCCACTCCCACAGCTGGTGGCCCAAGATGAGACGCCCTACTCCCACAGCTGGTGGTCCAAGATGAGACGCCCCACTCCCACAGCTGGTGACCCAAGATGAGACGCCCCACTCCCACAGCTGGTGGCCCAAGATGAGACGCCCCGCTCCCACAGCTGGTGACCCAAGATGAGACGCCCCACTACCACAGCTGGTGGCCCAAGATGAGACGCCCCACTCCCACAGCTGGTGGCCCAAGATGAGACGCCCCACTACCACAGCTGGTGGCCCAAGATGAGACGCCCCACTCCCACAGCTGGTGGCCCAAGATGAGACGCCCCACTCCCACAGCTGGTGGCCCAAGATGAGACGCCCCACTCCCACAGCTGGTGACCCAAGATGAGACGCCCCACTACCACAGCTGGTGGCCCAAGATGAGACGCCCCACTCCCACAGCTGGTGGCCCAAGAGCCTCGATTTACTAGATGAAAACTCCACCCCACAATGTATATTGATGTGTATATGTATATAAATATACATATATGTATGTGTATATAAGTATACATGTATGTATGAATAAATCAATAAATAATAATAATAAAATAAAGAGCCTTAAACAGAACAACATGTGTGGAAGCATCACATGTGAAGAACCTCTCACACACTCACAGCTCCCTGACAAGAGAGAGCCAGCTTAGCTTAGGTGTCAACACCCACACATCGTGTCAGCAAGGCGGACAGCCCGCCTGCTATCATAACATTGTGTCCTCAATAATTCTCACTGTATTTCCCACTTCTAAACGTCCCTTCACATATGCTTCTCCTTCCTCTTTATTAAAAAAAAAAAGTTTTACCACTGCTGCCAACATGTAACACACCACCACCACCAGTGCTGCCAACATGTAATACACCACCACCACCACCAGTGCTGCCAACATTTAACACACCACCACCACCAGTGCTGCCAACATTTAACACACCACCACCACTAGTGCTGCCAACATTTAACACACCACCACCACCAGTGCTGCCAACATTTAACACACCACCACCACCAGTGCTGCCAACATTTAACACACCACCACCACCAGTGCTGCCAACATTTAACACACCACCACCACCACCAGTGCTGCCAACATCACCACTTATATTGATGGAACAAGCAGGACCTGCTCGTCAGTAATGAACCATTCTGCCACCACATCCACCAAATGGAACCCGCCTCTCAACTGTCAATCAACCGTTTCTAACTATTACTATTATTTTTTTCCCCACACCACAGGAAGCAGCCCGAGACAGCTGACTAACTCCCAGGTACCTATTTACTGCTAGGTAACAGGGGCATTCAGGGTGAAAGAAACTCTGCCCAACGTTTCTCGCCGGCAACCAGGATCGAACCCGGGACCACAGGATCACATGTCCAGCGTGCTGTCCGCTCGGCCGGCCGGCCCCCCTGTGTGTGTGTGTGTGTGTGTGTGTGTGTGTGTGTGTGTGTGTGTGTGTGTGTGTGTGTGTGTGTGTATTCACTTAGTTGTATTCACTTAGTTGTATTTTACGGGGGTTGAGCTTTGCTCTTTCGGCCCGCCTCTCAACTGTCAATCAACTGTTTACTAACTACACTAACTACTTTTTTCCCCCCACCACACACACACACACACACACCCCAGGAAACAGCCCGTGACAGCTGACTAACTCCCAGGTACCTATTTACTGCTAGGTAACAGGGGCATTCAGGGTGAAAGAAACTTTGCCCATTTGTTTCTGCCGGGTGCGGGAATGTGTGTGTGTGTGTGTGTGTGTGCGTGTGTGTGTGTGTACTCACCTAGTTGTACTCACCTAGTTGTGCTTGCGGGGGTTGAGCTCTGGCTCTTTGGTCCCGCCTCTCAACCGTCAATCAACAGATGTACAGTTTCCTGAGCCTAATGGGCTCTATCATATCTACACTTGAAACTGTGTATGGAGTCATCCTCCACCACATCGCTTCCTAATGCATTCCATTTGTCAACCACTCTGACACTAAAAAAGTTCTTTCTAATATCTCTGTGGCTCATTTGGGCACTCAGTTTCCACCTGTGTCCCCTAGTGCGTGTGCCCCTTGTGTTAAACAGCCTGTCTCTATCAACCCTGTCGATTCCCCTGAGAATCTTGAATGTGGTGATCATGTCCCCCCTAACTCTTCTGTCTTCCAACGAAGTGAGGTTTAATTCCTGCAGTCGCTCCTCACTGGAGCAGTGAGGAGCGTGTGTGTGTGTGTGTGTGTGTGTGTGTGTGTTGTGTGTGTGTGTGTGTGTGTGTGTGTGTGTGTGTGTGTGTGTGTGTGTGTGTGTGTCTGTGTCTCCCAATCATCATCAGTCCTAGAACGTCACTCACCAATGAGGCTACAACTCCAGTTTGGCTTCCTCATCCCCAACCACCTCTCCCCCTCTCTCCCCTGCTGCTTTGGCTTCCTATCCACTGAGCTTGCTCTCTCTCTCTCTCCCCCCTCCACGGCCACCTTGCATTCTCTCCATCTGGCGGTGGCCTTGACCTCCTCCTTGTCACCCACCCTCCCTCCCAGGCCTCTCATTACCCTCCAAGAACACATTGACTTCCTCCTCCCAACAATACCGCCTTGACTTCCCTACACATAACACAGTACACGTGTGTCTGAGCCTCCGGGCGCATGCGTCGCTTTACAAGCTGAGCCGCAAGACCAATATTGCATCATAAACTGATTGCATTATAGAAGTGCAGATGCAATTCATCGTGATTATATTACGGGTTCGATCCCCTGTGGAGGCAGAAATAAATGGGTATAGATTCTTTTTACTCTGATGCTCCTGTTCACCTAGCAGTAAATAGGTACCTGGGAGTTAGTCAGCTGCTTCGGGCTGCTTCCTGGGGGTGGGTAACTAAAAGGAGGCCTGGTCGAGGACCGGGCCGCGGGGATGCTAAGCCCCGAAATCACCTCAAGGTACAGGGTCAGGTACAGTGTCAGGTACAGTGCCAGGTACAGTACCAGGTTCAGTGCCATATACAGTGCCAGGTACAGTACCAGGTTCAGTGCCATATACAGTGCCAGGTACAGGGTCAGGTACAGTGCCAGGTTCAGTGCCATATGCAGTGCCAGGTACAGGGTCAGGTACAGTGCCAGGTTCAGTGCCAGGTACAGGGTCAGGTACAGTGCCATGTACAGTGCCAGGTACAGGGCCAGTAACAGTACCAGGTACAGTGTCAGGTACAGGGCCAGGTACAGGGCCAGATACAGTACCAGGTACAGTGTCAGGTACAGGGCCAGGTACAGGGCCAGATACAGTGCCAGGTACAGGACCAGGTACAGGTACAGTACCAGGTACAGTGTCAGGTACAGTGCCAGGTACAGTACCAGGTACAGGGCCAGATACAGTGCCAGGTACAGGGCCAGGTTCAGTACCAAGTACAGATACAGTGCCAGGTACAGGGCCAGATACAGTGCCAGGTACAGTGCCAGGCACAGTGCCAAGTACAGAGCCCTGTACCTGGTACCAATTATCACCACAACAAAATTATAGTTGAAGTTACAAAGGAATTTAGAACAGAATTTCAGGGTGGTACATGGGATTAAGACAATGCTATGACCGTGGGCGCTGGGCCACCAAGGTCGACGCTCCCTACGTAAAGTCAAGGATCCTCACCATCACGTGGCCAGAAATTTAATACCTCAAAGTAGGAATTTCCTGTGATGGTTTATTTTGAATTTTTTAGCAGATTTAGATTTAATAATAATTTTGTATGTATATTTTTGCATATAACTGGAGATGAGGAATGTTATTAATGAGCACTAGAGGCAGGGGAGGGGGTGTGGTGGGCCAGGGGTGGGGGTGTGGTGGGCCAGAGTGGGCCAGGGTGGGCCAGGGTGGGCCAGGGTGTTGCTGGAGAGTAGAAGTACTGTGTACACAACCTGACGATACAGAGTAGGACCCGCCCATGTTATACTGAGTATAGTGAACTCGCCGGTGTGAGCACCATAGAACTAGAATGATCTAAGATAAAGTGGACTCGCCAGGAAACACAATTACAGAATTTATTGTATTAGTGTCATATTTAATAAATATATATATATATTATATATATATATATATATATATATATATATATATATCTATATATATTATTATTAAATATGACCGAAAAAGTAAGATTAATAATTCTAACACGAATTTTCTCGATCTTTCTTATGTTTCTTTTCACTGTTGATGGTAAATGAAAAATCAATTCTCCAAATTCATTTTTATTTCTAGTCTGACGCGACACTTGAGCGCGTTTCGTAAAACTTATTACATTTTCAAAGACTTTAGTTTACACACACACACAACTATAACTCAATAGAGCTTAATTGTTGTTGTTATAGATTTAGCTACTCGGAACAAGTTCCAAGTAGCACGGGCTATGGTGAGCCCGTAACTACCTGGCACAGGAGCTGGGCAAGAAGTACGGGCTATGGTTAGCCTCGTGGACAGGAAATGTCTCCCGTGAATAGAGCTTAAACATCTTCGATTTTTATACCTGCATTTGGGTGAGGTGACATGTTACAATAGTATTGGATGAGGTGAAAACAAATTTTCAACACAAGTTCAGCCAGTTGTTCCAGAACAGAATTGTTCAGTTCCGGGCCGTTGTCAGAAAGTATAACACTAGGTGGACCATAACTGCAAAATTATGTTATCCTGAAATGCATTAGCTGTTTATGCAGTTTTGTTCGGAATTGGAACCAGTTCACAGTATCTAGAGAAGTTATCTACCATAACTAGATGTTTATTACCTTTAAAAGTTTCAGCAAAGTTTGTTAGCAAGTCCACTGAAACACGGTCCCAGGTGCATTAGTCGTAGGGACAGTATGTCAATATCGTGAGCTTCTACCATTTTCTAGTATGACAATTTTTGGGCTTAGGTAGAGAATACGTCAAAATGCGACGTTCTATTAGGAGGATGCGTTGTGCAATAGATCAAGTATAGAACAAATCTTATTCTGGCCAATGTTATTCAATTAGTCAGTGAGCACGGGAAGTGGAAGTCTATCAGGTATCGTCACTTGGTTAAGTTTTCTGAAATCAGCGACGGGATGCCAAGAGCCGTCCTTCTTGGGTACTAAGATCAATGGAGCATTCCATGGAGAGGTACTTTCTTCAATAACACCTCCGTGTAACATCTCGTCAATAAGTCGGTCTGCAACAGCTCTGAGTATGAGGCAATCTGTATGCGGGTACATAAATTGGTCGAGTACTCAGTTCAAGAGGAATTTTGTGATGAGGTGTGTCAGTTCAAGTTGTTCTCCTGTCAGTGATACAACAGTACGATGTTTGTTGAGGATTGCCGGAAACAACTTAGCATAATAGTGGCTTTAGGCATTGTATGTACTAGCTCTATCTATAAATCCATCAATGTTTATATCTCACCTTGTATGTATGTACTTTACCTGAATAAACATTTTGATTTGATTTGGATGGTCAGCAACTAAGCTTGGGTGTCTGGTAAGTCAGTGGGACTAAGATGCTCAGGCGAGATCGCAAACTTATTTCCATTTGTCATGTGAGGGTGTGCATATACCATTTGTTCAGTCTACTGAAACGAATGATAACTAAACTCGCACCGGTAACGATTGAGGTGAATGTTGATCTTGAAGATATCGGCAACATAAACAGCAGAAGTGTTTTTCTGTATCTGATGTAAAGGCGGTTCTATGTAGGTACCTTTTATCTGACATGTGTCACTGTGTGATCTAGATCAGGTATACCAGGAATTTTGACAACAACCTTTCCAATTAAAATTTAATAGGAATTTTTAATTAAAGTAGTTTGACATGTTAATCATCTTTGTGCAAACTACTTCCTAACTATTAGCCGCCCAAACATACAACTCACCGTGGTATGAGCGGAAGATCAAATATCTTCTATTTGCCATCAGGTCAACCTCCTGACCCCTTAGTCATACCAGAAAATGGGGGGAGGGGGAAGGGGAGAGTAGAATTAGAGCAGAGAGAGAGAGAGAGAGAGGGGATGAAAGAGGCATGAGGTGCATGGAGTAATCCCTCAGGGTCGCCTACTTTGAGCCTTTTCCTGACTCAGCTCGGTTAGGAATTATCCCTTAAGATATCTGCAACAAGATGCGTGTCGGCGCTTCAAGAGTCTGCAGTTGGAAAAGTGTTGTGTCATGATCCCCTGCAAGGCTCGTGGAGTAGAACTTTCCCTCATAAATCAGTGAACCTCCTGGCCTCAACAATATAAGTTCAAATGTCTAGGGTTGAGTGAAAGCCTAACTCAAATTTACCTGTTTACTGAGGTGAATTTGATGTCACTAAACAAAGATCACATAATAACATTGGTGCACTAGACAGCTTAAGACTGGCTGGTTGGTTGTGTCAAGGTGGGTGGTGACCTTACATCACCAGAGTTGGGGTGGGGGGAGGGTGGGGGGGTAATGTCTCACCATGAGCATCAATAAACACAAGTCAGTGAACTATCACTCTGACTTCAGAAAACTAATTGGTCCCAACTGGACTGGCAAGGTCGAAAACGCTTCTCAAAGGTCAAGTAAAAAATGACTGGAATATGACAGTCCAAGAAACTCTCTACTGAGTTCACAATGACTGGACTCTCTGCTGAACTTTGAGTGACTGACCGAAGGCAACGTCCATCACTCATCTTCAAACGTTAGTTACAATGACATATGGGGAGGATATTCCTGGGTGTTACAACTCCCCTTCCCCGAAATTAAGACAAAATCAGGTGTCTTCTATCTTCTCAAGATAACCTCAAGAAGGTGTATGAACAATTTAGTCTAATTTTGCTTTACCCTAACTCGTCAAAACAACAACAACAAAAATGTCATTGCCATTAGTTTTCTTATAAACTAATCTAACTCAGTACAATTAAAAGTACATTATATAGGTTAACTTCAAAAGAATTGATTGTAAAATTAACAGTAATGTCACGATCATAAATGCTCCTGCCCTGAGGAACATGATATTTAACAAGGTACACTTGTGTAAATACACATTTTCCCGACTGCACCCTCGGCAGTCCATCATGTCTTCCCCAGAAGGCTGGAAAGAATAACAAAGACACACATCCTAAAACTAACAGGATATATAAAAATAAAACATCCCTTCCCTAACAGTAAAACACAACTAGCTAGCAATAAAAGGGTGGATTAGTATTATCCTAAATGGGACAAACCCAATCACCCGCAGGGTCCCGCCTCCCCCACGGCACACTAATAATTCACACTAATAATTCACAAACGCGGTAGAATATGACAAGAATAAAGCGACATAAATAAAATGTGAGAGTATTCTTAAACTAAGAAAGGTTATAAGGACATGATAAGACATGTGGGCAGCTCCTTTCAACCCACATCACAAGGCCAGAGTCAACTCTTTTCAACCCTGCAAAAAATCTGACAGTATGCACTCCCAAGCCTAGTCACCTATCACATACAATGTATGTACCACATACAATGGTACAGTTACAGTACACATACAATGGTACAGTTACAGTACACATACAATGTACAATTTTGAGTACCCATACAATGGTACAGTTTAGAGTACCCATGCAATGGTACAGTTACAGTACACATACAATGGTACAATTTAGAGTAACCATACAATGGTTTCAGTTACAGTACCCATACAATGCTACAGTTTAGAGTACCCATACAATGGTATAGTTTACAGCCCCTGTACACACTCACCAGGAGCAGTCTACTATTATACAAATTTCTAGATAGGTCCATTTTCTAGATTCTAATTCTAATAGATACCATTAGGTCTAGGCAA
>WNGS01169498.1:294770-316612 GCA_020271785.1 Procambarus virginalis
TGGGTTGTTGTGGTGTGTGCTGTGCTGTACTAATGTTTGGTTGTGGTGGTACCATTACCATTTGAGGATACCTGAGGTGCTTCCGGGGCTTATCGTCCCGCGGCCCGGTCATCGACCAGGCCTCACTGTTGCTGGTAGACGATCAAACCAGGCATGTTGGACGCGGGCTGCTCGCAGCCTGACGTATGAGTCACAGCCTGGATTGTCAGGTATCCTTTGGAGGTGCTGATCCAGTTATCTCTTGAACACTGTGGAGGGTTTGCCAGTTATGTCCCTTATGTGTTAGTGGAGCGTGTTGAACAGTCTTCGGGCCTCTGATGTTGGATAGAGTTCTCTCTCAGAGTACCAGTTGCACCTCTGCTTTTCAACGGGGGTATTCTGCACATCCTGCATGTCTTCTGGTCTCATGGGATGGTATTTCTGTGTGGCAGGTTTGGGGACCCGCCCCTCTAATATTTCCACGTGTAAATTATTATGTTATCTCCTCCCCGCCTGCGCTCACGGAGTACAGATTTAGGCTCTTTAGTCGGATCCCAATAGGTTAGATGTTTTACCGGGTGGATTCTAGCAGTAACGGTTCTCTGCACGCTCTCCAGGTTTGTAATTTCTCCAGCTTTGAAGGTGGCTGTCATTGTGCAGCATTGTGCTGTCATTGTGCAGCGGGACTCCACTCTAGAGAGCACAAGCGCTTTTTTGAAAGTGTCATAATCGGTATAGCATCTCTAGTGAGAAAAGTTCTGGTTATCCACCTGTTATTTTTCTTTGCAGTTGTGACGGCTACTTTATTGTGTTCTTTAAAGGTAATGTCTTCCGACATGAGTACACCCAGATCCTTGACATTGCCTTTCGTTCTAGTTTATGATTGCCTGAGTTTTGTACGTGGTTTCAGTTTTTATTTTTTCATTTTTCCATAGCGCATGAGCTAGAATTTATCTTCGTTAAACACCATATTATTTTCTGTAGCCCATAGAAGAACCTGATCTACATCTGACTGGAGGTTCGCCGTGTCCTCATGTTTGCTACTCTCATGAAGATCCTAGTGTCATCTGCAAAGGATGATACAGTGCTATAGTTTGTGTCCTTGCCTATGTCCGATCTAGGATGAGAAAAAGTTTTGGAGCAAGCACAGTACCCCTGGGGGACTGAGCTCTTAAGGTTGACGGGTTGGATTTATTTAATTGACTATTACACATTGGGTTCTGTTGGTCAGGAAATTGTAGATCCATCTGCCTACTTTCCGGTAATTCCTTTTGAACGCATTTTATGGGCAATAACACCATGGTCACATTATCAAAAGCTTTTGCAAAATCTGTGTAAATTACATCAGCGTTTTTTGTCTTCCATAGCATCTAATGCCATAGCATAGTGTTCCAGCACTGCGACAGGCAAGAGCGCCCTGTTTTAAAACCATGTTGTCCAGGGTGAGAACATTAGTACAGCATGGTACACACCACCACCACAACCAAACATTAGTACAGCATGGTACACATCACCACAACAATCAAACATTAGTACAGCATGGTACACACACCACAACAATTAAACATTAGTACAGCATGGTACACACACCACAACAACCAAACATTAGTACAGCATGGTACACACCACCACAACAACCAAACATTAGTACAGCATGGTACACACCACCACAACCAAACATTAGTACAGCATGGTACACACCACCACCACAACCAAACATTAGTACAGCATGGTACACATCACCACAACAACCAAACATTAGTACAGCATGGTACACACACCACAACAACCAAACATTAGTACAGCATGGTACACACACCACAACAACCAAACATTAGTACAGCATGGTACACACCACCACAACAACCAAACATTAGTACAGCATGGTACACACACCACAACAACCAAACATTAGTACAGCATGGTACACACCACCACCACAACCAAACATTAGTACAGCATGGTACACACACCACAACAACCAAACATTAGTACAGCATGGTACACACCACCACAACCACCAAACATTAGTACAGCATGGTACACACCACCACAACCAAACATTAGTACAGCATGGTACACACACCACCACAACCAAACATTAGTACAGCATGGTACACACACCACAACAACCAAACATTAGTACAGCATGGTACACACCACCACCACAACCAAACATTAGTACAGCATGGTACACACACCACAACAACCAAACATCAGTACAGCATGGTACACACCACCACCACAACCAAACATTAGTACAGCATGGTACACACACCACAACAACCAAACATCAGTACAGCATGGTACACACCACCACCACAACCAAACATTAGTACAGCATGGTACACACCACCACCACAACCAAACATTAGTACAGCATGGTACACACACCACAACAACCAAACATCAGTGCAGCATGGTACACACACCACCACAACCAAACATTAGTACAGCATGGTACACACACCACCACAACCAAACATTAGTACAGCATGGTACACACACCACCACGACCAAACATTAGTACAGCATGGTACACACACCACCACAACCAAACATTAGTACAGCATGGTACACACACCACCACAACCAAACATTAGTACAGCATGGTACACACACCACAACAACCAAACATCAGTACAGCATGGTACACACCACTACAACTAAACATTAGTACAGCATGGTACACACACCACCACAACCAAACATTAGTACAGCATGGTACACACACCACCACAACCAAACATTAGTACAGCATGGTACACACACCACAACAACCAAACATCAGTACAGCATGGTACACACACCACCACAACCAAACATTAGTACAGCATGGTACACACACCACCACAACCAAACATTAGTACAGCATGGTACACACCACAACAACCAAACATTAGTACAGCATGGTACACACACCACAACAACCAAACATCAGTACAGCATGGTACACACACCACCACAACCAAACATCAGTACAGCATGGTACACACACCACCACAACCAAACATTAGTACAGCATGGTACACACACCACCACAACCAAACATTAGTACAGCATGGTACACACACCACCACAACCAAACAAGGCATAAACATGGAACCTGTCGATATTATGCATTGGGGGGGGGGTTAAATGTAAGGATGGGCTATCAGGGAGAACTAATAAAATACAATTATAATCAAAAAAATTGCAGAAATATCCTAAATACAGTGTAAGGGGTGATTTAACCCTCTGCAATGACAGCAAATGCATGCAACATCAACCCCACTGGTGGTAGTGATACAGGTTATTAGTTAGCAGGATTTGAAGTATGACTATATATCAGATGGTGAGAGGGTCACACGGCACTGATCTTCCCATTAAAGTTACCTCCCGTCACTGGGTCGCTGGCCAGATTCACGAAGCTGTTACGCAAGTACTCACGAACGTGTACATCTTTCCAGTCTTTGATGGCTTTAATTACATTTATTAAACAGTTTACAACATGAAAAGTTCCCAATGAACTGTTGTTATTGTTATAAACAGCCTCCTGGTGATTCGGAGCTCATTTACTGTTTAATAATCGTAAAAAAAGCTACCAAAGATTGAGAAAAGATGTACTGGTTCGTAAGTGCTTGCATAACTGCTTAGTGAATCTGGCCCCGCTCTTGGATGTGGACGCACTCTACACTTAAACACACTTGCAGAATCACGCCCAATTTGTAATTCACATTTGTCGCAAGAACATCCTTGAAAGAGATCAGTTGGAGTGGAGGAAGCCTGGAGAAGAGAGGAACTAGAGAAAGTAGGGAAACAATACATCAAGATAAGCGCGGATCCACATTTGTCGGACGGCAAATGAAGCCAGAAAATATAGAAATATCAGGTCTGGTTTAAATGAGACAATTGTGAAGGAAAAACAAAAGACAGCAAATTCATTTTCACAGTACTGCAGTACGTTGATGATTTGCAGCGTGCAATGTGTTCCTTGCCCGATGCATCAACCAATATATTCTCGACGAAAAACAATAACAGATCCAAAGCCATGTTTACTGCTCATACAACAAACTCGGATTCCAACTTTACTGCCGCAACTCATCACCAACTCTCGCCACAAACCGCATAAATCTTCCTGAAATATTCACACCATTTGAATCAAGTTTGGCCGTCAAAACATACTCACAGAGCTGGGTTTGCTCAACGGCCTAACTCGATGGAAGAGAATTAACGCAGCGCTCTAACCATAATATGGAAGGGATGCGCATAAATTATAGGCGTAATAGACTACCAACAGCCAAGCTCGCCATAACATATTAAAAAATCAACAATTCGCAGCGTATTATTAGTAAGCCATAAATGTTCCCATAGCACCCAGGCCCAGCGAGGGAGCGTCGTACGTCTGGCAGCGAGGAACACCCAGGCTCAGCCAGGGAGCTTCGTGCGTCTGGCAGCGAAGAGCACCCGGGCTCAGCCAGGGAGCGTCGTGCGTCTGGCAGCGAGGTCAATTTTTTTTTTACAAAAGATCATTAATGTGCGTTTACAAAAGTAAAATGTAATTCTGACGAGCTCACACGTTGTAACAGTTGAGGGCTGAGCAGCTCACACCTGGGGTGGGGTAAACAGGGTACGTCATAGAGTCCATACACGTATAGGAATATCTTGCCAGACAGTCACTAGCCAAAACAAGTATAAAACAATATTTTTTTTTAAAGGAAATTGTTTTGGTCACCTGTGTTCCCTCCAAATGATACCTGATCAACCAGGCTGTGACTCATACGTCAGGCTGCGAGCAGCCGCGTCAAGCAGCCTGGTTGATCAGTCCAGCACCCAGGAGGCCTGGTCGACGACCGGGCCGCGGGGACGCTAAGCCCGGAAGCACCTCACGGTAACCTCACGGTAACCTCAAGGTAAGGTAAGGTTCCCACACTAAGATGGCGGGCAGGAAGAGGAAAGACAAAATAGAAGAGATAAATTTTGATGATCTTGGTGATGAATTAGCAAGAGTGGTCTTCAACAGGTTGACAACACCAGATACCTTGTGGTTGCCTTGTTTCGGGGCTTAGCGTCCCCGCGGCCCGGTCATCACCCAGGCCTCCTGTAGTAGAATAAAATTCACGCCAACCCGTTTGTGCTATCAAGACAAACTAACCAAACCTTCCTAGATAGCCCCAAAACACGATATCTCAGCCTTAATATAGTACATGAGTGTGATGCCAGACCTAAGAATATGTAAGTTTGTTTTTAGCTCCATTTTTGTCGGACTACAGTATACTGATGGACCATATATATATGTGCTATACTAGGGCTAGATAGCGTGTATGAGGCCTAAGAAGGCTGGGAAAAGTTTTCTTGCTACAATGCAAAAACGTTTCCGGTTTGTTCAAATTCAATAATGCCGATATCTACTTTTCTAATTGTCTTTTCCGTCAATATATGTACGATGGTCCAGATAGTTACTGTAAGCCGTTACTATACGGCCTAAGCAAGAGGATGGACTGGATACTACACACTCAGACCACAAGCTCATATAAGCCATACATTAATACCGGCCGTAGGTCCAAAAGGATAAACAAGCGAGAAGGGTTATTCAATCAATTCAGTTTCAACAATAAGAGGATTAACTGGGAAAAATATAGACCTTGCAACCATTCAATGGGAGACGGTCTTAAGCGACAAAATTCCCACACAGGGAATAGCTCAACTGACAGCTGAAGCATACAAGGTCTGCCTGAAGCACGTGCCTGTGAGGAGGGTCAGAAAGAGGACTACTCTAGAAAGAGAACGCAGACCACTGTACAGGAGAAGGGAAAAAAATCGCCGAAATGCTTAAACAGGACCGACTATCACAAGCAAGGAAAATATATGTAAGTACCAGAGCTGTGGGGAGACATGTGCTGAGAGCCAGTATGTGGTCAACGACAGTGTTGAGATTCAGTATGTGGTCGACGACAGTGTTGAGAGCCAGTATGTGGTCGACGACAGTGTTGAGAGCCAGTATGTGGTCAACGACAGTGTTGAGAGCCAGTATGTGGTCAACGACAGTGTTGAGATTCAGTATGTAGTCGACGACAGTGTTGAGAGCCAGTATGTGGTCAACGACAGTGTTGAGAGCCAGTATGTGGTCGACGACAGTGTTGAGAGCCAGTATGTGGTCGACGACAGTGTTGAGAGCCAGTATGTGGTCGACGACAGTGTTGAGAGCCAGTATGTGGTCAACGACAGTGTTGAGAGCCAGTATGTGGTCAACGACAGTGTTGAGAGCCAGTATGTGGTCAACGACAGTGTTGAGAACCAGTATGTGGTCAACGACAGTGTTGAGAGCCAGTATGTGGTCAACGACAGTGTTGAGAGCCAGTATGTGGTCAACGACAGTGTTGAGAGCCAACGACACACACTAACCAGTATCAACTCTATGACAAGTCACCGAGCATGAGCGGTCTATACAACGCCATAAAGCTTCAAGTCCAATACCACTGGGATGGGATTTTCACCTTTAAGAACTTGGTCGGCCAGGCTGTCAACCGCCACCAGCGGCCAGGCAGCAACCCCCACCAATCTGTCGGTCAATCATCGGTTCTTCCCGGCAAATGATCCTTGTTACTGATTGGCCAATCTGCAGCGACTCCTGTCACGTGACCTAAAGCGGGAGAGATGAGTGGATGTCTGGCCTGCGTCCGAACCTATCCACATTCTTAAATACACGCTGACATCGGATTTAGTAATACACGCGGGGTACTTTCTCAATATTTCAACTGGAAAATTATAGAAATGTGAAGCAACTGCCAAGATTTACAAGATTATGAGCGATATCATGGCAATAGTGGGATTGAGGTCGGCCATCATGGTGTAGTGGGCAATGTGCGCGCGTGTGTGCGTGCGCGCGTGTGCGTGTGGGGGGGGGGAGGGACGCCAAGTCCACCCAGGCATTGTGACAGTATTTCCTCATGTGGTCCATCGGCAACTGTTACTTAAACACAAGGCACGATACAAGTTATTTTAATCACCCGACGAATTATTTTTAGTAAAGTCTTCAGCTCAAACAATTTATATTTGAGAACTAGGCATTAAGGGGCAAAAGTTAATTAATGCAAATGGATACAAAATGCTGTGTTGGAGAGTCGAGTACGTCTTAAACAACACTAAAATGCTGTCAAGTATTTCCCAGAGAGCCTGGAGCAGCGGGAGACAATCCCTGGCTACCGATAATCTCTGGTTTACCCATAAAAGCTACAAGAACACAATTTACGGGCTATTCTTGCCCGTGCCACCTCATGGGTGGCTTAATCTTTATCAAACAACAACATAATGCTGAGTGGAAAGCGCTCGGAATTCGTAGTCCTAAGGCGGAAACAAATGGACATTTTCTTTCACCTTGATGCACTTGTTCGCCTAGCAGTAAATAGGTACCCGGGAGTTAGACAGCTGCTACGGGCTGCTTCCTGGGGATGTGTAACAAAAAAGGAGGCCTGGTCGAGGACCGGGCCGCGGGGACGCCAAGCCCCGAAATCATCTCAAGATAACCATCAATTCCTTCCCATTGCTGCAGTAATTCGTGGCCAGAATCGCTACAAGTTGCGTCTAACACCGCAAATAAAAACATTACATTCCCAGCCAAATGCTTCCGTCCGAGTCTCGCATATTATCAAGAGTCGCTCTCCTCCTTACCAGAAAATATAATACTATTTTCGTATTAATATAATACGATTTAATATTAATATAATACGATTAACTAAAGACAAATTTCCTCAATTTACACAATAATCGATTAACCCAAACTGACTCGCAAGCCTATCAAAGTGGCAATTAGGAAATGTCTAAACAAAAGAGAGGTTAAAGTGGAGGGGGTAGGGGGGGAGGGAGGGAGGGAGGCGTGGTGCCGGGGAACACCGCTGCCAGACGAACAACATGCCAGACGTACCAACACCACCACAGCAGAAGGCCGCCAGCAGCCTCCGGCTTACCATCACCACATTAACCTCCAATGAACCGCCACCAAACTCCCGCCAACCAGTTACAGACAAAAAAAGATGGGCAAAAAAGCCCCCTGCTAATATGAAACTCCACAAATATTACGGACGAGCTGGGCCGAGTCAGACGGATCTAATATAACATTTTCAAGCGCTCCCCAAAAAAAGAATTCAATTGACAGGAAAACGCTCAATTAAATACTAAAAAAAAAATGTAATAAACATTAAGTTTGTCACGATTTATCTTACGATGAGTGAAGATTATATTGGAACACGTGCAAGGTCAGCTCACCCCCCCCCTCCCACTATTTACCAACAAGAGGACACAGGTGTTTACCATCAACAAGGGGGACACACAGGTGTTTACCGTCAACAAGGGGGGACACAGGTGTTTACCATCAACAAGGGGGACACAGGTGTTTACCATCAAGGGGGACACAGGTGTTTACCATCAACAAGGGGGACACAGGTGTTTACCATCAACAAGGGGACACACAGGTGTTTACCGTCAACAAGGGGACACACAGGTGTTTACCATCAACAAGGGGGACACACAGGTGTTTACCATCAACAAGGGGGAACACAGGTGTTTACCATCAAGGGGGACACAGGTGTTTACCATCAAGGGGGACTCACAGGTGTTTACCATCAAGGGGGACTCACAGGTGTTTACCATCAACAAGGGGGACACAGGTGTTTACCATCAAGGGGGACTCACAGGTGTTTACCATCAACAAGGGGACACACAGGTGTTTACCACCAACAAGGGGACACACAGTGTTTACCACCAACAAGGGGACACACAGGTGTTTACCACCAAGGGGGACACAGGTGTTTACCATCAACAAGGGGGGACACAGGTGTTTACCACCAAGGGGACACACAGGTGTTTACCAACAAGGGGGACACAGGTGTTTACCATCAACAAGGGGACACACAGGTGTTTACCATCAACAAGGGGACACACAGGTGTTTACCATCAACAAGGGGACACACAGGTGTTTACCATCAACAAGGGGGACACACAGGTGTTTACCATCAACAAGGGGACACACAGGTGTTTACCATCAACAAGGGGACACACAGGTGTTTACCATCAACAAGGGGACACACAGGTGTTTACCATCAACAAGGGGACACACAGGTGTTTACCATCAACAAGGGACACACAGGTGTTTACCATCAACAAGGGGACACAGGTGTTTACCATCAACAAGGGGACGCACAGGTGTTTACCATCAAAAGGGGACACACAGGTGTTTACCATCAACAAGGGGACACAGGTGTTTACCATCAACAAGGGGACACACAGGTGTTTACCATCAACAAGGGGGACTCACAGGTGTTTACCATCAACAAGGGGCACACAGGTGTTTACCATCAACAAGGGGCACACAGGTGTTTACCATCAACAAGGGGGACTCACAGGTGTTTACCATCAAGGGGGACACCGGTGTTTACCATCAACAAGGGGACACACAGGTGTTTACCATCAACAAGGGGACTCTCAGGTGTTTACCATCAACAAGGGGGGACACAGGTGTTTACCATCAACAAGGGGACACACAGGTGTTTACCATCAACAAGGGGGACTCACAGGCGTTTACCATCAACAAGGGGGACACACAGGTGTTTACCATCAACAAGGGGGACACACAGGTGTTTACCATCAACAAGGGGACACACAGGTGTTTACCATCAACAAGGGGACACACAGGTGTTTACCTTGTAACCACACTAACAACTGAACCCTTGGAGTGAATGTGTAATGTTTACATATCGTTCAGCGCTTGATTCGGGGAGTAATGTGCCCGCGGCTCGGTCTCTGACCAGGCCTCAGGGTAGATACAGGCACATATATGAGTGTTGGATAGTCTTATCACACCCCGGAAAGTTAATTCGATTTACTTTACACTTTTATTGCATTAGTTGTGGGTCCTCATCTTCCAGCACTTCTTAAGTGTATATTATGAGCTTCCAAAACATTCTAAGTGTATATTGTTAGGTCTATCAGCCACACCGTACGACTGTTAAGACAACTATGTACATATGACTGTTAGACAACTGTGTACATATGACTGTTAGACAACTGTGTTCATATAACTGTTAGAAGACAACTGTATACATATGACTGTTAGACAACTATGTACATATGACTGTTAGACAACTGTGTGTACATATGACTGTTAGACAACTATGTACATATGACTGTTAGACAACTGTGTACATATGACTTAGACAACTGTGTGTACATATGACTGTTAGACAACTGTGTACACATGACTGTTAGACAACTGTGTACATATAACTGTTAGACAACTGTGTACATATGACGAACAACTATGTACATATGACTGTTAGACAACTGTGTACATATGACTTAAACAACTATGTACATATGACTGTTAGACAACTGTGTACATATGACTGTTAGACAACTGTGTACATATGACTGTTAGACAACTGTGTGTACATATGACTGTTAGACAACTGTGTACATATGACTGTTAGACAACTGTGTACATATGACTGTTAGACAACTGTGTACATATGACTGTTAGACAACTGTGTACATATAACTGTTAGACAACTGTGTACATATGACTGTTAGACAACTGTGTACATATGACTGTTAGACAACTGTGTACATATAACTGTTAGACAACTGTGTACATATAACTGTTAGACAACTGTGTACATATGACTGTTAGACAACTGTGTACATATGACTGTTAGACAACTGTGTACATATGACTTGAACAACTATGTACATATGACTGTTACATATGACTGTAAGACAACCATGTACACATGACTGTAAAACAGTTACACGCACATACCTGTACATGGAAGAAGAAAAATGTGCAGCGCCTCCCACGCGCACACACATGTATACATGCGGCTCTGAGGTTGGGCATCAGCTCCCGGGACCCAGGCCCGAGTACCCCATACCCGTTCGTTCGTTGCTGTTTCTACACAATCTGCACGTACATTTCTGGTGGGTTTTGTGTGACTGGCAGCCTATGTGCTTCAGGAATGTCATTCAATAGTTTGGTAATGTTTTCCCATATTAGTTTTGTCACTGTGACAGATCCAGTAGGTACCTTGGGCCAGATTCACGAAGCAGTTACGCAAGTACTTACGAGTCTACATCTTTCATCAATCTTTTGACGGCTTTGGTTACATTTATTAAACAGTTTACAAGCATGAAAACTTGTCCATCAACTGTTGTTATTGTTATAAACAGCCTCCTGGTGCTTCGGAGCTGTTTAATAATTGTAAACAAAGCCGCCAAAGATTGTACATGGTCCAAAGATGTACAGGTTCGTAAGTGCTTGAGTAACTGAATCTGGCCCCTTGTCTGGGGTTACATAGTGTGTGTAAATCTGTCCAAAACTTTTCCGAAGTGACTTAAAGCAGCTGCCAGACAGCTCCATGTTGGCTTTGTGGTGTAGAAGTTTTCTGTTCCCCTATTTGTGATTTATTCCTTGTTGTCTGTACTCTTTTACTATTTGTAGTATAAGTAATACAGTCATGGATTACTGATTTGTAGTATAAGTAATACAGTCATGGATTACTGATCACAGTCATCACAAAGTTCATAGTGACCCATTGGAAAGTTGAATACAGTCATTAACAATGGAACTTTTGAGTTAAATAGAGCATAAACATAAGACCACGTTGGAGCCAGAGGCAGGAGGTTATCTTGGCTCTCGTGTACATGCGTGTCGGGTTCGATCCCGGGCGCCGGCGAGAAACAATGGGGCAGAGTTTCTTTCACCCTATGCCCCTGTTACCTAGCAGTAAAATAGGTACCTGGGTGTTAGTCTGCTGTCACGGGCTGCTTCCTGGGGGGTGGAGGCCTGGTCGAGGACCGGGCCGCGGGGACACTAAAGCCCCGAAATCATCTCAAGATAACCTCAAGATAACCCCGGGTATGGCGCGTCCCTCAGTGATAATATACGGATAATATATAGTGTAATAAGTGCACTATATATTACCAATGTGGATCTAGGCATTAGTAATAGAGTAAGTGAATACCATTGCAAGCCGGAAATTAAGCAGACAGGTTAATATGGGAAAACATAACCCAACTGATGAATGCCATACCAGAGTCACAGAGATTAACATTCACAGAAAAGCTCCCAGTGATATATGGAGACTGTGAACAGGGAAGGAAGGAATTATCAAGGGAAAGCGCCAAGCCATTACGACTATATAGCACTGGGAAGGGGGTCAGGATAAGGATTTGAGATGGGACGGGGGGGGGGTGCCCCAACCACTTGGACGGTCGGGGATTGAACGTCGATCTGCATGAAGCGAGACCAAAACTCAGGAACAGGTAGTTTATAGAACCGCAGCAGTAGTGTGGAGGGAGAGGGTATTGTGGTACAAAACGAGAGCAATATTGCAGAGCCAGGTAATATAAACGATGAGAGCAACAGTGGAAAAGAGCGCATAAACGAAGGAATTGGGACGAAAGACGGAGATGGCTCAAATAAAGAGGTAACCAAGACCTCTTGGTTATAAATATATATATAACTGTTTATAAATGGATCTGATGTATAAATATACTGACAAAAATACAAACTGAGAATATTTGCAAATTCTATGCACAAGGAATATGCAAATATGGGAAATTGGGTGCAAAATGCACTCTTCTGCATCCTCGAAAATGCAGAAACATGTTGGCGCGGGGTACATGCCGTTTTGCAACGGAGTGCAGATACTTCCACCCTAAATTATGTATATTTTCAATTAGGGACAAAAAAATGTTACAATCTTCAGTGCCCGGAATTCCACGTGAGAGGCACAGAGGGCGTTACAGTCGGGAAGATCAATATAACACTACTGGAAATTTTTTAGAGGAAGACAAATAGTAGAACATATAAGAGAGAGGAACAGTCAGATGGAACCACTACAGGTTTACAGAGGGGAAGGGAGGTACCAGGTATCAATCGGCTATCAACCAGCGAGGTATCAACCAGGAGATTCCCACAAGACTGGAATACAAGTCATCAACAAGTACACAGGTACTACACCTCACTACTATCAACACTGGACGAACCACTACCAAAACAAGACACCCCGGACTTGGGGGGAGAGGGGGGGAGCACTACCAAAGCCCACCAGAAGTAACACGCAATATTGGAAATCATTCATATTCGCAAACGCACAATGTCTAAAGTCAAAATCATGAAATAAAGTTAAGATCATAAATGGCCTCCTAATAGAATAATTCAATATTTGGTGCATTTACGCAAACCCACACGAAAGACTACATGGATAGTGAAATATCGATCCCAAATTATAATCTATATAGACGTGACAGAGTAATTAGGTCAAGTAGAGAAGTAGGTCTGTATATTAAAGAGGAGCTTGCATGCACACAGCTCCTGAACTCGACCAATGAGGTGGTTGAGGTACTTGGAATCAAGGTAGAAAATATCAATTTAATTATTATACTAATATACAAATTGCCAGATGCAACAGTTGAGGAATTCACTGAACAGATCCACAAAATAGAGAATATCCTTGACAACTTAGCAAACCCAGTACCAGATATTATCTTCCTTGGAGACTTCAGTCTGCCCAGTTTACAATGGAGAGTAGTAAACAATAACATCATAGCAGGAAATCAACCTGGAAATAGCCAACCACAGGTCAAAGAACTACTGAGATTCTGTGACAAATTCTCGCTCAGTCAGCAGATTACAGAACCAACTAGGAACAAGAACACGCTGGACCTGATATTCACGAACAATGAGGAGCTAATCAGAGACATTACTGTCTCAGACACTACGTACTCGGACCACAAGCTCATTGAAGTACAAACTAACATTAATAACGGTAGTAGGCCCAAGAGAAACAACAAGCGAGAAGGGTTATTCAATAAATTCAATTTTAATAATAAAAGGATAGACTGGGAGAAAATAAGCAGGGAATTTACAAACATTCAATGGAAAAATGTTCTAAGTAATAAGAATTCTACACAAGGAATAGAAAAACTGACTTCTGAAGCATATGAAGTCTGTCTGAAACATGTTCCTTTGAGGAAAGCCAGAAAGAGGTCCAATGTAGACAGAGAATGTACACACTGGCAGTATTCCCTGGCATCATGTACACACTGACAGTATTCCCTGGCATCATGTACACACTGACACTATTCACAGGCATCATGTACACACTGACAGTATTCCCAGGCATCATGTACACACTGACAGTATTCACAGGCATCATGTACACACACGCAGTATTCCCTGGCTACATAGTGGCAGGGACCACGGAGCTACATAGTGGCAGGGACCACGGAGCTACATAGCGGCAGAGACGAGTGTAAGTGGACCATGGAGCTACGTAGTGGCAGGGACCAATGTAAGGACGGACAAAGTGAAGGGCTGCACAAACCCCTTACCCAGGACCGGCGTTCAACTTTAAATCTAACCCGCCTGAAGACCCTCAGTAGTGTATCTCAGAGAGCCCTACTCTCTTCTTCCCTGACCTTTATATATGACCCGAGCTCGCCTTGAGAGTCGGCCGGCTAAACACCTGCTAACAATATACAAATGTCCGTCGCTGCAACACCTGTCTAAGGGACCTCTAAGTCCCTCAAGACCCGTCACGGGACATGATCTGGGACGGTATTCCTGTGCTTCAACGTGCCACAAATGTTGGTTTATTAACCGAGTTGTGTTTGGCAGGGTAACGAGGCTGACACGGCCCCAGGCGACGGCGCCGCCCACACCACGAAATCAATACCTCTCTTCTGCTACACTATGGGTACACACTTCCAGTGTGCGCGCTCGCTCTCTCCCCTCTCTCCCTTCCTCTCCCTCCCTCCCTCAGGATTATGATTCTCTCAGTAAAACCTACTTTTTTCAGCAAAACTCTAAACTCAGTTGTCATTATAATGTATAAACACGGCAGTATCGGGTTCTCGGCTCCTCCAGCCAGACTGAGCCACCCCAGCCACACTGGGCCACCCCCACTACCCCAGCCACACTGGGCCACCCCCACTACCCCAGCCACACTAGGCCACCTACCCACTTGTATTACGCTGGCGCTGCGTGCAGGAAACGGATGGGAATGAGCATGCAATAAGCCCGGACACAATGAACCGAGCATAGAGAAAGAGAAAGAGACAGTAGGAAGCAACATGCAAGTTACCTTGATCCGCTTCGAAGGATGTTGTCGCAGCAGCTCGGTCTCTGACCAGGTCTGCTGAACTGCGGTCTACAGACCTAAACAGTGGATGGACTCTTTCCTAACCGGACCTAACTTGCAGAAATGCTAAAAGGAACGCCAGAAGCGGCGCCTGCAGCTGTACTGAAGCCTGAGACAAGACCACCACACAATCACGGAAAAGTGTTAAAACTGAGTAGATTGGAGAAGGTGCTGTGGTGTTCCTCGGGAACCTGTTCCACCAACACCATTGTGGCTCACCTGTGATCGATGACAACATTCCCACTCTCACAGTATGTCCTCCAGCACCCCCCCCCCCCCACGCTCTCAGCCAACCTTTTCTGTCCTCTTTTGCATACTTCAACCTCCTTTGTTGCAGAGATATTTACTGGCAGGAGGAGGTTGACGAGTGTTGGTCGCTCATGTGCACCTGTCGGTAAATAGGTAGCTAGGACCGACTTGGGGCCAACTTGGACTGCTGTTGCTTGGAGCGGCCCACAGGCCCGCATATCCACTACAGCCCCGTTGGTCCGACACTTCTTGCAAGAACTTATCTAAGTGCACCTTGAATACATCCACCTTCGTTCCGGCAATATTTCTAATGCTTGCTGGGAGGGTGTTGAGCAGCTGTGGTCCTCTGATGTTCAGACAGTGTTTTCTGATTGTGCCTATGGCACCTCTACTCCTCACTGGTTCTATTCTGCATTTCCTTCCGAATCTTTTGCTCCAGTATGTTATGCAAAGTTGGCACTTGGCCCTCCATTATCTTCCATGTATTTATGTTATGTATTTGTACTCATTTGATGATATTTGCCCTCCCTGCTTCTCCATCCCCCCCTCCATCTAAGAAATGGAGAACTCGAGTCCTCCCAGTTCCCCAGCCCAGACGAAGGGGGAGAGTGGCGGTTACCTTGAGATGGTTTCGGGGCTTAGCATCCCTGCGGCCCAGTCCTCGACCAGGCCTCCTGGTTGACCAGGTAACCTTTGGAGGTGTTTATCAAGTTCTCTCTTGAACACTGCGAGGGGTCGGTCAGTTATGCACCTTATGGGGCATAAGTATTTCATCTGGGAATTATGTACTGCCGGGCGGGGTTTTCATCTAGTAAGTCGAGGCTCTTGGGGCCACAGCTGTGGGAGTGGTACGTCTCATCTTGGGCCACCAGCTGTGGGAGTGGGGCGTTTCATCTTGGGCCACCAGCTGTGGGAGTGGGGCGTTTCATCTTGGACCACCAGCTGTGGGAGCGGGGCGTCTCATCTTGGAGTAATCTTTCTAACATTGGGTCTTCTAACATTGGGATGGTGTTCCACACCCTGATGGCTTGGTGCTGTAGTCTGATGTTTAGTGGCTGTATGTTCAGGAGTTCATGGAGCTCCTGGATTGTCTGATCATATGGTGGACAGTGTTTTGCTTCTCTCCTTTGCGCCTTATTTTGCACTGCTTGTAGTTTGTGCATGTTAAGTTTTCTTTATGGTGTGTAGTGGTACTGGGGGATACTCTAGGTGCGACCGAACTATAGCCTTATATTGGTGTATCTGAATGTTAGTACTGAGGCTTCGGAATATCCTCAGTTTCCCTAAGGCTGCTTTAGCTTTGCTTAGTCGGTCCCTTATATAAATTTGTATCCCTGTTCTATTTATCCAGCATTCTGCCTACCTCCACATATCGGATCGGATGGTTGTCAAGGATGATGGGGTCTGGGTTTCTTTTTGCAATGTGTATTATCTGAAACTTTTGTTTCTTGGTGCCAATTTTCCATTGCTCCTCAAAGTTGTTTACGAGTTCAATTGCTGCCTTGGTCTTGTCGGCTAGTAGCGGCTTTGATGGTCCCGGTTGGCATATTATTTGGGTGACATCGTCAGCGTATGTGATGTATTCTCCATGTTGGGGTAGGTCCCCGCCAAACACACCGAAACTACGACGTTGGTACAACGTAACACCTCCTAACCAGTTATAACAACCATATAGCAGTTGTAACAACGTTCTAATACGTCATAAACACGTTAAGCCAAGATGTGACAACTTTATACAAGTTGTAACAAGCGGAAAATAGAGACAGTTTCGGTTTGTGTTTCCAGGGCACAGCTGTTATATGTTGAATAGATGGGGGAGCAGCAGCTTCCTGTGGTACTCCACGTTTCAGCTCATTACGTCACCTTATTGTGTTTCAGAAGGAGACGGTGGAGGTGAAGGGAGGGGAAGCAGTATCTTCTTAGTTGTGCTTGCGGGGGTTGAGCTTTGTCTCTATGGTACCGCCTCTCAACTGTCAATCAACTGGTGTACAGATTCCTGAGCCTACTGGGCTCTATTATACTTACATTTAAAACTGTGTATGGAGTCAGCCTCCACCACATCACTTCCTAGTGATTCCATTTATTAACTACTCTGACACTGAAAAAATTCTTTCTAATGTCTCTGTGGCTCATCTGGGTACTAAGTTTCCACCTGTGTCCCCTTGTTCGTGTCCCCACCCGTGTGAAGGTGTCTTTGTCCAACTGTCAATTCTCCTGAGAATTTTGTAGGTGGTTACCATGTCTCCCAGTAGGTGACACAGTGGTGGTGACAGAGGGGGAGGGGGGAGAACACACACAGTGTCACATAGCGACGCACATAGTAACCACTTTAAGACAACGCCTCAAGTGTCTCTCGACACAACCAGCCAACAACAAAAGTTGCGTCAAACCCCGCCAATAAGAACCGTGGCATCCACAGCAATAATTGTGGAGGGGGAGATGGTCAGTGTGCGCCTGGCGCTGGGGGAAGGAGGGCGGTGCTGCTGCTCCTCTTGGGGTCTAGTATTCCACTCTTAGGCTGCCTTTCTTCACGGCACGTATCTTGAGATGATTGGGCTTAGCGTCCCGGCGGCCCGGTCCTCGACCAGGCCTCTTACTTGTTACACACCGCTAGGAAGCAGCCCGTAACAGCTGTCTAACTCCCCGTACTATTTACTTCTAGGTAACAGGGCATCAGGGTGAAAGACACCTTTTGCCCATTTGTCTCGCCTCCACCGGTGATCGAACCCGGAACCTCAGGACTACGACTCCAAAGCCTGTCCACTCAACTGTCAGGCATAGCGTTAGTCCAGGGTACTGAAGTTGCTGTATTCACCTAGTTGTGCGTGCGGGGGGGGGGGGTTGAGCTCTGGCTCCTTTCGACCCGCCTCTCAACTGTCAACCCCTCAAGGGGCTCACAAACCGTACAGAGCACAAATAATCTATAATTAGGCTTGGTTTATTGTGAAGTCAGGTGATTAATCTTGAGTGCCGGACTCTATGGGAAGGTGTGTGTGTGTCTGTCAGCAACAAGTTGGGCTCATCATTTATAATGATGCTGTCCAGTGTGGTGGCTTCGGTTGTTGGTCAACGAGAGGGGGCAGGCCCCAGGGGAGGGGGGGGGTGGCACCGGCCCCAGCGGGAGGGGGGCACCGACCCCAGCCAGCACCAGGGGAGGGGGGACAAGCGAGGGCTGCGGGTAGGACAAGACAGCCTGCGTGGGACCCTTCCACTGGTAACAACACAACCTTAATGAACAGCTTCCCCTTAATTCTCACCCCGGCCGCTGTCCGTCGTCGCAGGGGGGGGGGGGGGGGGGGGAGCAGAGGGGAGACCCTCCTAGTCCTAATGAAATCCACATTTGAAACTGTCTTATGGCGTCAGCCTCCTCCACATCACTGCATTCTATTGTTAACTACTCTGACACTGAACAAATTATTTCTAATATGCCTGTGGCTCATTTGGGTACTAGTTTTCCTCCTCTGTTCCCTTGTTCGTGTTTCATCTGTCAATTTCCCTGAGAAGTGTGTAGGTGGTGATCATGTCTCCCCCTTACTCTTGTTTTCCAGGACAAGATACAAGATTTATTTTCAATTATTTTCATTTCAGCCATACGGGCAAACGGCCAAATTCAGACGTAATTTGTAAGAGTGAGAGCCCTTGAAAGATAGGTGATGTGAGGCCCGTTGAAAGACCTGATTTAGGTTGATGTGAGGCCCGTTGAAAGACCTGATTTAGGTTGATGTGAGGGCCCGTTGAAAGACCGATTAGGTTGATGTGAGGCCCGTTGAAAGACCTGATTAGGTTGATGTGAGGCCCGTTGAAAGACCTGATTAAGGTTGATGTGAGGCCCGTTGAAAGACCTGATTAAGGTTGATGTGGGGCCCGTTGAAAGACCTGATTAAGGTTGATGTGAGGCCCGTTGAAAGACCTGATTAAGGTTGATGTGAGGCCCGTTGACAGACCTGATTAGGTTGATGTGTGGCCCGTTGAAAGACGTGATTTATGTCACACTGCAGGTTTGCTGTGTTCTCTACATTGTCTACTCGCATGGAAGTCCTAATGTCCTTGTACATAACTGATATGAGGATGAGAATACCGGAACAAGTAGGATACTTGGGGATTGAACTCGGAGCGGTGGTTGATCCGGATTTTAGTGTTGACTATTACACTCTGGGTTCTATTTGTCAGGACCAACCACCACCAAGCCTGGCCAACCACCACCACCAAGCCTGGCCTGCCAACCACCACCACCACCAAGCCTGGCTGACCAACCACCACCACCAAGCCTGACCAACCACCAAGCCTGACCAACCACCAAGCCTGACCAACCACCACCACCACCAAGCCTGACCAACCACCACCACACCAAGCCTGACCAACCACCAAGCCTGACCAACCACCAAGCCTGACCAACCACCACCACCACCAAGCCTGACCAACCACCACCACCACCAAGCCTGTACCAACCACCACCAAGCCTGACCAACCACCACCAGCCCTGACCAACCACCAAGCCTGACCAACCCACCCCCACCACCAACGCCGCTGGCCCACAACACAACACCAAAAGCACAGGTTTAACCTCCAGCGCTGAAGAAAGGAAAGTCATAAAAGAGAAACAAGGCAAAGAATTACAATGTACGAATAGAAGCTACACCAAAACCTTCAATAAAAGATTAAGACGAGACAAACGACCAGCAACCAGCCTCCCTGGCCATGAACAAAGAGAGGATGAGAGAGAGAACAGAGAGAGAGAGAGAGATTTTTAATGAGAGAGAGAGAGAGAGATGAGAGAGAGAGAGAGAGAGATAGAGAGAGAGAGAGAGAGAGATAGAGAGAGATGAGAGAGAGAGAGATGAGAGAGAGGAGAGAGAGAGAGAGATGAGAGAGAAGAGAGAGAGAGAGAGAGAGAGAGAGATAGAGAGAGAGAGAGAGAGAGATGGATACAGTAATCACCTAATTATGCTTGCGGGGGCTGAGCTTTGGCTCTTTGGTCCTGCCTCTCAACTGTCAATCAACAGGTGTACAGATTCCTGAGCCTACTGGGCTCTATAATACCTACATTTGAAACTATGTATGGAGTCAGCCTCCACAACATCACTTCCTAGTGCATTCCATTTAACTACTCTGACACTGAAAAAAAATCTTTGTAACGTCTCTGTGGATCATCTGGGTACTAAGTTTCACCTGTGTCCCTTGTTCGTGTCCCACCGTGCTGAAGAGTTTGTCTTTGTCCATCCTGTCAATTACCCCTGAGATTTTGTAGGTGGTTATGTCTCCCCTTTCTCTTCTGTTTTCCAGGGATGTGCGGTTCAGCTCCTTAGCCTTTCCTCGTAACCATACCTCTCAGTTCCGGGACGTGCATGTTGACATGGGTGGATAGAAAGAGGGGATAGAAAGAGGGGATAGAGAGAGAAGGGAGAGAGAGAGAGAAAGGGGACCAGGAAAGACAGTACAAGAGAAAGATAAAATTGGAATAATGAAGAGAGGGAGACGAGTAGAAGGGAAGGGATATGGAATGGAAGGCAAGGGCAGAGGAGAGGGGAATGAGGAAAAGGGAGAAAGAGAAAATGAGCAGTAAATGGTGGAGCTACATCAGGAGGAGGGAAACTCCACCATTAGATAAGGGGCTGTGTTCCCTGGGAGGGAAGACTAGGGTGAGGGGGAAGACTAGGGTGATGGGAAGACTAGGGTGAGGGGAAGACTAGGGCGCAGGGGGAAGACTAGGGTGAGGGGGAAAGACTAGGTGAGGGGAAGACTAGGGCGAGGGGAAGACTAGGGTGAGGGGAAGACTAGGTGAGGGGAAGACTAGGGTGATGGGAAGACTAGGGTGAGGGAAGACTAGGGTGATGGGAAGACTAGGGTGAGGGGAAGGACTAGGGGAGGGAAGACTAGGGTGAGGGGAAGACTAGGGTGAGGGAAGACTAGGGTGAGGGGAAAGACTAGGGTGATGGGAAGACTAGGGTGAGGGGTAGACTAGGGCGAGGGGAAGACTAGGGTGAGGGAAGACTAGGGTGAGGGAAGACTAGGGTGATGGGAAGACTAGGGTGATGGGAAGACTAGGGTGAGGGGAAGACTAGGGTGATGGGAGACTAGGGTGAGGGGAAGACTAGGGCGAGGGGAAGACTAGGGTGAGGGGAAGACTAGGGTGAGGGGAAGACTAGGGTGGGGAAGACTAGGGTGATGGAAGACTAGGGTGATGGGAAGACTAGGGTGAGGGGAAGACTAGGGTGAGGGGAAGACTAGGGTGATTGGAAGACTAGGGTGAGGGGAAGACTAGGGTGAGGGAAAGACTAGGGTTGAGGGAAGACTAGGGTGAGGGGAAGACTAGGGTGATGGGAAGACTAGGTGAGGGAAGACTAGGGTGAGGGAAAGACTAGGGTGAGGGGAAGACTAGGGGTGAGGGGAAGACTAGGGTGATGGAAGACTAGGGTGAGGGAAGACTAGGGTGAGGGA
>WNGS01169498.1:342494-365478 GCA_020271785.1 Procambarus virginalis
ATATATATATATTGTATTGTTGCGCATATTTAGGCTTGGCTTAGGTTAGGTGTTTAGCTTCTGTTGGCAATTATATATATATATGTGTAGTACGAGAGGTGAAGCATTTCCAGAGTTGGGAGTCGAACAGAGGTCGTCAGCGAAGCACTGTTCGAGAAATGTTCGAATGTCATCAGTGGTGATTCGTATGTAAGCGCTTTCCTTCATAAACAACGGGTTTATCAGCGGGATTAACGAGCATTTGGCCTTGTTAATGAGAACGGGCTGTTACCTAGACGATAATGTCTTATAACAAAGATAATGTGCAATTCCAGGAAGTCATGGACTCTATATACAAATAATTCCAATGGGCACAACAAACCAATCTTACTTAGACTTAAATATGTACAAAACCCATTGTTTATATATGAGGAAATTCGGAGTTTTTGAGATCTGCGGCAGTTGGTCTGAGCCTGGTTTGTTGGCTGTATTGAACGCCAGTATGATGATACTGAACGTAGGATCTTTTAATGTTCCTGCGTTCTCGGAAGTAATGTCACTCTCGCTACTGGAGAGGACCATGTTACTTCCCAGGACGCATCACACTCGGGACATGAAGTAACACACCAACACACACCACATCAACCACACCAACACCACCACATCACACTAACACCACCACATCACCCACTAACCCACCACATCACCCACCAACACCACCACATCACCACCCAACACCACCACATCACCACACCAACACCACCCCATCACCACCCAACACCACCACATCACCACAACCAACACCACCACATCACCACACCAACACCACACACTAACACCATCACATCACCATCACACACTGGCACTTTTCCACGCCAAAAGCACTCCAAAAAAAGAGCTATTGTATACTTTAATATACGACGTTAGTGCAATTATATACTTTAATATACGATAATGCTATTGTATACTGTGATATACTACGTTAATGAAAAGAATATTAGAATAATGAAAGACTCTATTTGGACTAAAAATAACTGTCAGTAACAAGAGACTAATTAACGAGATTTGTTATATATTCAAAAATTATTTTCAAATTAGTTTGCCCTTAATAATATTAACATATGACACTGATTGCATCAATTAACAAGAATAAGACATAAATCACCTCAAGATTAGCCAAATAGCTTGGAAATAGATGAAAGATTGGCAGATGTTGTTTAATGTTGAAAAGTGTGTTCTGAGGCTACATAGTGATGATTCTTAAAAGATACTGAATCTTTGCCTTATCTTAGGTAGTATTAAGGAAATCGCCATAGTAATTAGATCAGGCTGGCAAATTAATTTTGGTTCATTAAATTAAATAAGATAACAATCTCCAAGTTGTATTCTTCGAACAAATTATTATTTTAATAAATTCTGTAGGTCTGGCGCCTCTAGTTACTAGATACGACCAAACATATACATTCAAATATGTATATGTCATTCAAACATGTATGTACGCTATCATATATCCATACATATATACACGCATATTATACATAAATACAGCAGAGATATGGTGAACGTATACACCATAAAATATATTAACACGCAATACACATCATTTATAAAGAGTGTATTAATTAGCAAGTAAAACTCTTCATTAACAGCAGACAAATCTCACCCATGCGGCCTGCTTACGGAGGGGCGAGGATGGCATCCCGTCCGGTTGTGTTCGGATACCTAGACAACTCACAATGGTTTCGGATAAACAACGCTGTACCGGATTTTAACGTACTTTTCCATATATTTTCATAAAAAAATATCCGTGCCATACGTTAACCCCATAAATAGAAGCTTAGAACATATCAATACGTAGAGGGGAGTTGAAATATATTTGTGATGATTGGATTGTTCGGTTAACGAGGTGATTGGTGGAAGGTATCATGCATGTGGCGAGTGAACACAGTCGGCCAGATCACTCAGGTGGGCAAACTTGATTGTTGCAATCTCTCTGCGAGGTAAGGAAGGACAAATTCACACCTGACTGGGACCCACACAGTCACACACCTGTCGTACCATCACAGCCAGCTCTCTGCTTCACCAACACAGGTATATATATATCACCTACCTAACTATACTGTATATTCGAATTGGGCTTGTATACTAGGCCAAGTAGTGTGTTCTGACTATGAGGCACAACATTATATATATAATATATATATATATATATATATATATATAATATATATATATACTACTATACCTACTAGACCATACTGACTATACAAAAAAGAGGTTGTAGACTGTGAGACTTTTAACCCAACACCGACAGCACTTTTTGACCAATTTTAGGATACAGATATATCATCGAATCACTTCGCTTTTGGGGGGCACGTGCGTAACACAAATCCAAAAAAAGCTTGAATGGTCCCCTAAGCCAACATACACCAGAAACCTCGTGACCCCTGAAGGATTCGAACACGGAGACTCAGAGGTCAAGAGTTTTCTGACGCATGTAGCCATGGGGACCATTCAAGCCTGATGCGTATGTGTATTTTCAGGAGACTAGGCTGTGATATTATGTCCAAGGTATCTATTAGCAATGATCGATATACACATGGTGTGTATCTTGCCTCCAATACACTCATGTATGTATCATGGGCCCTCAACATATCATGACCCAGATACACATACGCAACATATAAAACATATTTTTTAATTAAAACCATTATAATAAATTATTCATTAAAGTAGTTGAGTGTTTAATGTTTTTATATATTTTAATATACTATGTTAATGCCTTTATATACTCAAGTATATTTCGTTAATGCTTTTATGTACTTTAATATACTTCGTTAATGAGAAAAATCCGTAGGAGCCGTGATTTCTTAGTGTCGCGTTAGTGTGATTACGCTCTCTGTATACTTCATTAATGCTAGTGTATACTTTAATATACTACGTTAGTGCTAGTGTATACTTTAATATACTACGTTAGTGCTAGTGTATACTTTAATATACTACGTTAGTGCTAGTGTATACTTTAATATCTACGTTAGTGCTAGTGTATACTTTAATATACTACGTTAGTGCTAGTGTATACTTTATATACTACGCTAGTGCTAGGGTATACTTTAATATACTACGTTAGTGCTAGTGTATACTTTAATATACTACGTTAGTGCTAGTGTATACTTTAATATACTACGCTAGTGCTAGTGTATACTTTAATATACTACGTTAGTGCTAGTGTATACTTTAATATACTACGTTAGTGCTAGTGTATACTTTAATATACTACGTTAGTGCTAGTGTATAACGTAGTTAGTGCTATTGAATACTTTAATATACTACAAGTGCACCAGTAAACTGGGGCCAGATCACGAAGCAGTTATGCAAGTACTTCAGAAAGTTGTCGTCTTACTATCGTCGTGGCGTCTACGTCGGGAGTCAGGAAGACATTTAAGAACGCCAATCTTCCTAAGACCACCGCCTCGGGCTACGACGCCTCCAGACCATCTTAGTATTACGTAACTGTATATAACGAGTTGGTCACTACTACACAACCCTCTCAGGCTCAAAATTTAATAATAAACAAAACATTTCTGTTGGTGAGTCCCAGCAAGAAGTCTTTCATGTTAACTATATATACAAGTTTCTGCTTGTAATTTGTAATAAATGTGTTTTTATGAAATATTAATTAGATTTATTATAGCAAGATGATAAATCTTCTAGTAGTTATTGAGTAAATAAACACTGGGGAACTTGAAATATGAGAGTAGGTGATGATCATGGATGGGACAGGAATGCTTGGAAGCATTTACTATCACCTAATGCCTCTCTTCACCTAGCAATAAGTATAGTTACTCAGGAGTTAGTCAGCTTGTCGTGAGGCTGCATCCTGTAGGGGGGGGGGGAACCTTGATATAAGCTAACATGTATAATTAATAATAATAATTCATTGTATTGGGGAGAAGGCAGCAAGAGTGTATATACATTTTAGATTTATATCGAGGGTTGTGTAGTAGTGACCAACTAATTATATACAGTTTACGTAACACTGAGACTGGTCTGGGGGCGTCGTAGCCCGAGGCGGTGGTCTTAGGAAAATCAGCGATCTTAAATGCCTTCCTGACTCCCGACGTAGACGCCACGACGATGATAAGAACGACAACTTTCCTCAGTACTTGCATAACTGCTTCGTGAATCTGGCCCCTGATTGTCAACGCTTTACTTTACTTTATGCATGTGACTATCGCCCATTGTTCATTACTTGGTAGAGGTGTTTGTTGTGAGTGACGCTGCCGCCTCCACGGCACTGTTGGCACTGCTGTGACACCGTTTACACCCAGCATGACACACATAATTGTTCTCGTCCTGCTTGGCCTCAGCATTGTACAGGGTGAGTCATGTGTACGTGTGTCTGTCACGCCGAGTCAGAATGGGGTAAGATGTAATATTACACCCGTATTGTGAGTACCTAAACTACCAGTCAACACTCCACTGTGCTGTGTCATAGGGCCCCAATTAAGTACCAAAAGCTATTCTAACAGCCCCCAGGGCCAAGGGGTAAGGCCCGGCCCCCAAGAAATACTCCCACATCGTACCTCCAAGGGATGATGTCCTTTCGGGGGGTAGAAATAGCCTAGCTACTCTATCCCTTTGAGATGTATTTCTTTCTTGTCTCAATAATCATATTTGAACTTGATGATGTTCTCTTGTGCCGCGAGACAGGGTATCTAAAATAGATGTAATTACTGACATTATAAACTTAATCTCACTGAACATAACATAGAAAATGTCAGTGTTTGTTTATGTTTGCTAAGGTCCACCCAAAACACTGAAGGTGAAGAACAGTCCAAGAACATTCCCCAGTAACGAACATGAATGTTCTCCAAGATACTTTAATTAATACTACACTTTATTTGTGTCCTGGAATTGCTATAATATAATAATGGAAGGTAGAGCTTAGTGGCCAGCATGAAACAGGGTAGGATTATGTGAACAATAAAAGGATCTCTCCATTAGCAAAATCATTTACCCTATACACAAACCAGACTATAACCAAACCACACTGTTGTTCTTGTTACTATCATACTGTGACGCCTCTGGCTTAGGCTTTAGGTTAGGTTAGGAAACTTCAATTATCGATTTTCATGACGTTTGAAACCTTAGAGAACTTCCAGCCCTCCTAACCTACCAGAGGACCCTTAAATGGCTATTTTGGGGAAAAAATATTTTTTGTTTCAATATTTGTCATGTTTAAATTACGTCCATTTTCGGCCAAACGGCCACATTCAGACATGATTGTGTAAGACAGGTTGTCCCCAGTGTGGCAACGTGTCCACACGTCGTACCTAACCTTATCTACCAAATATCTTATTTCTTCTAATACACTTTACTCAGTACAAATTAACTGAAATAACCTACTGGCTGCTTACAACTGAATTACTGATTTACATAAGAACTATCTCCCCCAGCCAGGGGGGGGGGAGGCCATTTAAGAGTTTAGTTTGTGTCCAGGCAGCCCTGCAAGCTTACTGGTCAAAACCACTTGAAATCATAATTTGTCCTTTATAATTCCTGCTGTTTATCATCGATTACCTAAGTGTAGTCACAGGATTATTGAGAGCTACGCTCGTGGTGTCCCGTCTACCCAACACTTTTGTCATATAACACTTTGAAACTACTGAAGGTTTTGGCCTCCACCACCTTCTCACCTAACTTGTTCCAACCGTCTACACTCTGTTTGGGAAAGAAAACTTTCAAATATTTTTTTCAGCACCTTTGTTTCCTTAGCTAGAATCTGTGTCCTCTTGTTCGTGAAATGCTGATTTCAGGAATTCTTCTTTGTAAATTTTTTCGATGCCTGTTATTATTTTGTAACTAGTGATGATATCTCTTTTTCTTCTATGTTCTAGTTTTGGCATGTTGAACGCCTCTAGTCTGTCCTCGCAACTCTTTTGTTTTTCACTTCCGGAAGCCATTTTGTAGCCTGCTGCTGCACCTTTTTCAGTTTATTTATGTGGTGCTTGAGACACAGGCACCACACAACTGCCGCATATTCCAACTTTGGTCTCACAAAAGTCATGAACAGTTCCTGTAGTATTTCACCATCCATATAATTAAAAGCAAATCTGAAGTTGAAAGTGACATACTCCAAGCACTTGTTTTTATCTAGATCAATTTGAAGGGCTTTACAATGGTCTGCGTCTCCTGTCTTCCTCAGTATCTTAGCGTCAACACAAACATGTTCATATAATTCTGCATTCCTTCTGGTAGATTGTTTATGTAGTGTGTGTGTGTGTGTGTGTGTGTGTGTGTGTGTGGGTGTGTGTGTGTGTTGTGTGTGTGTGTGTGTGTGTGTGTGTGTGTGTGTGTGTACTTACCTATCTTACCTATCCTCCCTCTTACCTATCTTACCTATACGTGTGTGTATGTGTATGTTGTGTGTGGTGTGTATTGTGTGTGTAATTACCTAAGTGTAATTACCTAAGTGTAGTTACAGGATGAGAGCTACGCTCGTGGTGTCCCGTATTCCCAGCACTCTTTGTCATATAACGCTTTGAAACTACTGACGGTCTTGGCCTCCACCACCTTCTCCCCCAACTTGTTCCAACCGTCTACCACTCTGTTGTGTGTGTGTGTGTGGTGTGTTGTGTGTGTGTGTGTGTGTGTGAAAAACACTTCTTATTACCACCTTTGTCTCAGCTGAGGAAAATGGTAAGATAGAGTGCTACGCTAACCCGTCAGGCAACAAGCTGGACCCCAATAACATCTACACCTGCACGTCGGACCAGACATGTTGCCAGGAGAACGGAGTGCCCACCTGCTGCAGCGAGAAGCCCACTTCAGAAGCTGCCATTGGTCAGGTCAGTGCTCCCAAGGCTCCTGTCTCCTGGCCAAATAATGTCAGTAACACTCAAAACTTTTATCTCCTGTCTAACATACTGACGACAAAGAATTCAAACTGAATATAATATATATTATATGTTCTTAATAGACTTTGTTGAGCGGGTTTTGGGGGTAAAATATTTCAGATTTTTGTGTATCTGCTCTCTTAGTATTTTTTCATGTCGTTAAACACGTTTTCGGCAAACACCTCACCCACATTAAGGTGAGTGAGGTGTCTGACGAAGCCCCGTGATTGAAATTTAAATTGAAATAAGTTTATTCAGGTAAAATACACACAAAGGGATGAGGTATCTCAAGCTATTCTCACCCCGTTCAGTACATCGTGTTAATACATACATAGATACACATCACAAACGATAAACATATTACCGAACATTCTGAGAGATAAACATATCCATTTCTTCCTTTACACAAGTAGTATGTTACCAGACGTACACACAAATACTTGTATGACCAGGTATATAGACAATTTGCAAGAGACATTCAGAGAATTCAACAAAAGGTTACAATCTTGAAGTCCCGTGGTTGGTGGTGCAGGCGCAGCTGTGGGGGACGCTAGCGGGACTGATCCTGGTGATGGGCGCCCTCATGTGGTACTGCAGACATGACGGTAACTGGTGTGGGAACAAGAAGAAGGCCAAGACACCCGAAGACGATCAGAAACAGCTTGAAGACGACGATACTCTGTGAGTTACCATCTTTTGATACACACAAATGTATGTATATAGGGGGCCCTAATAGCTGGGTGGACAGGGCTCTGGATCCTGTCCACCCAGGGTCATTATATATATATATATATATATATATATATATATATATATATATATATATATATATATATATATATGTCGTACCTAGTAGCCAGAACTCACTTTTTGGCCTATTATGCATGGCCCGATTTGCCTAATAAGCCAAGTTTTCCTGAATTAATATATTTTCTCTAATTTTTTTCTTATGAAATGATAAAGCTACCCATTTCATTATGTATGAGGTCAATTTTTTTTCGTTGAAGTTAAAATTAACGTAGTTATATGACCGAACCTAACCAACCCTACCTAACCTAACCTAACCTATCTTTATAGGTTAGGTTTGGTTATGTAGCCGAAAAAGTTAGGTTAGGTTAGGTTAGGTAGGTTAGGTAGTCGAAAAACAATTAATTCATGAAAACTTGGCCTATTAGGCAAATCGGGCCTTGCATAGTAGGCTGACAATTGCATTCTGGCTACTAGGTACGACATATATATATATATATATATATATATATATATATATATATATATATATATATATATATATATATAAACACATGGGAAAAATTAGAGAATGCTAAATACGTTTTCGGTTTAATTCGCCTTCATCACAGCAATATAGAAAATGATGAAGGGAACGTTGTTGTTTAAATATTCGTTACTTGGAACAAAAAGTTAGAAGTAGCACGGGCTATGGTGAGCCCGTTAGCGACTTACCTGGCACAGGAGCGAGGCAAGTAGCACGGGTTATGGTGAGCCCTTAGTGGACTTACCTGGCACAGGAGCGGGGGCTGTAACTTGGGGATGAAGGAAAGGTGATAGGCAGACCTTACATCTGCCAGGGCGGATCACCTCACCACCAATATAGGCGATGAAATCTTACGGAAGAAGGGTGAAGAAAAGAATGAAAAGGAGAAATGTACCAAACTTATACACTATTTTCAAAAGTTTTTCTTTGGTATAGTTAAGCGTTTCATTCTTTCCTCTTCCCTTTGCTGCTGAATACTGCTGAAGGTCGACCACAGTGACCGTGATGCCCTGTACCATGACATGGTATAAGTTATACAACCTGGGATTCCACTGAATCCACAGGAAGCCTAGGTTACCTTGAGGTGCTTCCGGGGCTTAGCATCCCCGCAGCCCGGTCGTCGACCTCCTTAGAAGCCTAAGGACGACCTTCTGAAGCCAAGTATTACACATATCGCCCCCATGGACTGTGGAGCAGGTCAAGTACTGGGGTAATGTGTACGGCCCGGCGAGCCTTGATCGCTGCCCCCCAGTCACCTTATTGTTCCAGTTGATTTTCACTGCTTTAGAATGCACAAATCCACAAGGGCCGTGACGAGGATTCGAACCTGCGTCCGAGAGCATCCCAGACGCTGCCTCAATCGACTGAGCTACGACATGGTCAAAAGGCGTTGAAACCTTGTAGTTTCTTGTGGGTTTTTGTTCATTTGATGCATCATGCAATTGTGATTGTGTGTACTGCTTTAGAATGTTGTTATGTTGAGGCCAATCTCTATCCCTGTTTCTTTTATCCAAACTTTGTCCCCCACCAACACATACTTTCATTACCTCCTTGCCCCAAATACGTTCCCATACCACTATCAACTACCAGTTTAAACTCAAAGAAGATCTTCTAACCACAGATTGCAAACAACTGGCAAAAGACAACAACCCCAGCCCTAGACAGACTAACTCCTCAACATACATATCATTCCTTCCATTCAAATGTTGCCAGTTATCAATTAATAATATTGCATTTGATTTGCAATATTTGTCTAGTTGGCAATTGACTCCCGGTGGTCCAGACAGCCATTCATTCCCAACTTCCTCTCATGGAAGAATGTCACATGATGATCAGAATCTTTCCCTTGCTTTTGATTCGTTAGCTGTCCTAAACCTCGTCATTAGTGCCTCGCTGCTGCTAACTCGTCCTACATCATTTCCTCCGCCACAGATGGAAATAACGGGTTTGTTGCCGTTGCTAACCACAATATTACTGTGATTGTCGTCTGAAGAAAGCAATCGTCAACTAATTCTAAAAGAAATCTTTTACATCAATATTTCCTATTTTGTTATTCTAGTTAATTCCACGAAAATTAGAGTCACCCATAAGAAACAACACTTTAAAATTGTTATCCACACTTGGCAGCCGGATGTTGCTTCTGGAATCTTTTCCTTATTAAGGCTACTGAATAGCTCGGTCGTTAGAGTTTCGGCCTCACATAAGGCCGTGAACACCATTACCCGCACGTCAGAGTGTGCGCGGACCGACACTAACAATAATGGTTGGACTCCCGTTGGGGGCCTCCCGAATTCCCAATGAATTCAGTAGAGTTCCATGTCGATCAGATTTCATCATATCGTGGCCGAGTGGGTTTAACAAGGTGTCTGGGAATCACCAGCACGCCTGTTCTAGTCACCCTATTGCCTCAAAACAAATTTCTCATTGATACACCATTCCATTGTGATTTCTTTGTGATTTTTCATATTGTTAACACTATGCAGGCGATGAGTCACAATAACGTGGCTAAAATATGTTGACCAGACCAGACACTAGAAGGTGAAGAGACGACGACGTTTCGGTCCGTCCTAGACCATTCTCAAGTCGATAGTCATTCAACCTGGGATTGGACCATTCTCAGTCGACTTGAGAATGGTCCAGGACGGACCGAAACGTCGTCGTCCCTTCACCTTCTAGTGTGTGGTGTGGTCAACTTGTTAACACTATCCCCTAGTCTCGCTCCAGGATAGCAAACCCTTAACCTGTTTCTCCTGTATCCGCCACAGCATGCTTTGTCTAAATGCCTCACCTGGGAGATTGTTTCAGGGTAAATTGGTTGGTGTGGGCCATCTGATCTTACTGTGAGTTTCCTGTTGTTGGCAGTGAGGAAGTGAAGATGATGCCTGAGGGGAAGAAGCCTACGTCACACGGCCCAGAACTCGCTGACCTGGAGTGTGAGGTGGCTCGCTAGACTTCACCCGTTACCGCCTCACCAGGGCCACACCTCACCCGTCAGCGTCTCACCAGGGCCACACCTCACCCGTCAGCGCCTTACCAGGGCCACACCTCACCCGTCAGCGTCTCACCAGGGCCACACCTCACCCGTCACCGCCTCACCAGGGCCACACCTCACCCGTCACCGCCTCACCAGGGCCATACCTCACCCGTCACCGCCTCACCAGGGCCACACCTCACCCGTCACCGCCTCACCAGGGCCACACCTCACCCGTCACCGCCTCACCAGGGCCATACCTCACCCGTCACCGCCTCACCAGGGCCACACCTCACCCGTCACCGCCTCACCAGGGCCACACCTCACCCGTCAGCGTCTCACCAGGGCCACACCTCACCCGTCACCGCCTCACCAGGGCCACACCATATATAATAATACCGTCTAATTTTCCACATTCTACTACAATGATATTTACCAATAAAAGGTCATTAGATCTATAACGCGTTGTGGTGGGCAAGACTGGACATAGCTCCTGGGATTTTGGACAATACAATATACCTTTCATGATTCCCTAATGTGGTATGTTAAGGAACTATATCAGGCAACTATGTTAGGGAACTATATTTGGGAACTTAGTTGAAGCTTGTAGTCTCTATGGCGGAATGGTAACACCCTCGCCTGGTGTTTCGCGAGGGCCTAGGTTCGTATCCTGTCCGAGGAGGATTAACTGGGCGCTAATCCTTAACTGTAGTCTCTGTTCACCCAGTAGTGAATGGGTACCTGGGGCCAGATTCACGAAAGCAGTTACGCAAGCACTTACGAACGTGTACATCTTTCCTCAATCTTTGATGGCTTTGGTTACATTTATTAAACAGTTTACAAGCATGAAAACTTCCCAATCAACTGTTGTTATTGTTATAAACAGCTTCCTGGTGCTTCGGAGCTCATTAACTGTTTAATAATTGTAAACAAAGCCGCCAAAGATTGAGAAAAGATGTACAGGTTCGTAAGTGCTTACGTAACTGCTTTCGTGAATCTGGTCCCAGGTTGTTAAACAGGCGGGTCGTATTCTGGGGAAAAATTAGGATTAAGGACCTGCCTGGAACACTATGCGTGCTGGTGGCTGTACAAGAATGTTATAACTCTTTTATATATTTATATATATAAATTGAGAATGTGTCGCACCTTAGGACACAGTCTTGACTGAGCCTTACGGTGCTATCATCTTTGAAGAGAGTGTTATCTTACTGTTGAATGCTGTTTAAGATATGCTAGAATGCTTCGTCATTATATTGTATACCATTCTTTAGTGTGTCTAAGTTTTAGGGGTAACTATGTTATAGTATAATGATATATCTAATTTAAGACTTTTTGAAGTGTTTTATTCTAAGTTACTTTTAATTGTTTAAGGTGAATGTTCCTCGTTAAGGAACACAAGTTAAATGATATAAGTTATAATAACTTATATTATTATAAGTTATTATTATTATTATTATTATTATATAAGTTAAATAATTCACATTGAGATAATGTTTGTCATACAGCCATTATATTACTTGTTAAAATCTTCAGTTTTACTCTGGTAAAAATGTGTGTGTTTAATTCTTGTGTATTTCCGCACACACACACTTCCTGGACGCAGCAGCTGGGTAATTGCCAGGTACATATTTACTACTAGATGAACAGAGGCATCAGATGATAGAAATTGCCCAATTGTTATTGCCTCGAAAAGGAATCGAACCCGGTCCCTTTGAGCTACGAACCCAGAGCGATGTCAGCTCGGCTACGAGGACTCATTAGCTTCATTATGAGGAGGAATTACAAATATTTACTTAATATAATTATAATTACATCTGTTTACCTATAAGATTGATTGTTATATATTAGATAACTGTGTTATAAGTTATGGGTATGATATATTAGTGTTACTCCCTGGGATGATAACATTTACCTGAATTTACCTTGTGGCCTCGATGAGAACAGGAAGCCGGCGGTTTGTCAAAAGTTTCCCCCCTATCTGTATATCATCAGAAGAAAATAAAGTCTTGCAAAACACGTTCCATTATGTTAAGGCTTAGCAAGCTTGGCAGAGGTTGTGGTGCCGTCTATTAGGGCGCGTCTGGGAGCCTCTCGGACGTAAGTTCGAGCCCTCGCCACGGCTCTTGTGGATTGGTTCATTATCAGAGTAACTTTGGTAGGAATTATTTAGAAGCTGTAACTAGTTGCTCAGGGAGTGAGTAGAGTATAGGTGAGTAGAGTATAGGTGAATAGTGTATAGGGTGGGTGTATAGGACATTTATTTAAGACATTCAAGGCTTGTTGAGCCTGAAAAGTAGAACCAGTATACTCGCATTAGTATAGTGTGTATATTAGTACCGGTACACATGTGTACCAGCATGTGTGTGCATGTGTAGTAGCGCTTGGACACGGGTACAGTGGTGTGTGCACATGAGCATACGCCAGGTGTACACATCTACACATGTACACACACTCCACATGTGGAGTAGATGTGGTGGAGGCAGACTTCATTACACAGTTTCAAATGTAGACTTGATAGAGCACAATAGGCTCCAGAATCTGTACACCAGTTCATCTGAGAATTGAGAGGCGGGACCAAAGAGCCAGAGCTCAACCCCCGCAAGCATAACTAGGTGAGTATACACACAAACACACTAGTGATGTTCTCGTGTTCTGTAATTGTTATATTAGAGACAAGTTACTAATAACAAAAACATACTTTCTATTGTGTTATAGCACGCTGCCTCAATATAATTTAAGATAATAATTTGCAAATTATCTTGTGTATCATACACGTAATGTGTTGTAGATATCTCGCTAGTGTTGTGAAGGTTGTTGAGCAGTGTTGTGGCCGGGCGTAAACGCCAACAGCTGCCCTTCAGTGTGGTTCATCATTAAACTCATCATATATCTCTTTAAGACTATGATTTACTCCCTCAGGCAAAAATCTACACCTGTATGTACACCTGCACATATATGTACACCTGCACATATATAATTTATATATATTTGACATAACTCTTGCTTTTTATTGGTTTTGGGTGAGATGGGTACATGAGAATGGAAGTAACTGCAGAGGGCCTATTGGCCCATACGGTGCCTTGAAGAAATATTGGCAGCCCATCCTTATGTGGCAACTGTCAACGGTGGGAGCACAGCACCTGGCAATGTGATCAGAGAACTGGATGTGGGTGTTGTAGTGGCTTTCACCACACTAAACTATGTCTGGATAAGCTTAGTGCTAATAACACTGTAACACCCAAATGTGTCAATTGCCATGGAACCGGCACTGCAGTAAGAGGCCTAATTGGCAGGGACCAAAACGAATATCGACTCAGCCCACAGGTGGACCATTGGGGAGGGGGGGGGGAAGGGGGGTTGTAGCCCCGGAAGCGGGTGGTCCAGTGACTGTAGCCTGGGGAGGGAATGGTGTAGCCTGGCACCACTCCCCTGAGGCCTACCCACATCTTCCCCCTCCCATAAACCCACCAGCATTTTTTTTTGGGGGGGGGGGTAATGAGGAAGAAGAGGCATTGGTGACGGGAAGTTTGGAAGTGGGAAATACAGTGAGAGGTATGAAAGCAGGCGGGCTGTCCGCCTTGCTGACACGATGTGTGGGTGTTGGCAGCTAAGCTAAGCTGGCTCCCTCTTGTCAGGGAGCTGTGAGTGTGTGAGAGGTTCTTCACATGTATTTCATCATATATGGATTTTTATAGATGAATACTGTGTAGCAGTCATATATACACACTCCGATGCTTCCTACCACATACCCACCACAGCCTGGTTGGTCCGGCACTCCTTGAAGGAAACAATCTAGTTTCCTCTTGAAGATGTCCACGGTTGTTCCTGTAATATTTCTGATGCTCGCTGGTAGGACGTTGAACAACCGTGGACCTCTGATGTTCATACAGTGCTCTCTGATTGTGCCCATGGCACCTCTGCTCTTCACTGGTTCTATTCTGCATTTTCTTCCATGTCGTTCACTCCAGTACGTTGTTATTTTACTGTGCAGATTTGGGACCTGGCCCTCCAGTATTTTCCATGAGTATATTATTTGGTATCTCTCTCGTTTCCTTTCTAGTGAGTACATTTGGAGAGCTTTGAGTCGATCCCAATAATTTAGGTGCTTTATCTCGTCTATGCGTGCCGTATATGTTCTCTGTATTCCCTCAATTTCAGTAATCTCTCCTGCTCTGAAGGGGGAAGTGAGTACTGAGCAGTACTCAAGACGGGACAACACAAGTGATTTGAAGAGTACAACCATTGTGATGGGATCTCTGGACTTGAAGGTTCTCGTAATCCATCCTATCATTTTTCTGGCTGACGCAATATTTGCTTGGTTATGCTCCCTAAACGTTAGGTCGTCGGACATCATTATTCCCAAATCCTTGACATGCTGTTTTCCTACTATGGGCAGATTCGATTGTGTTTTGTACCCTGTATTATGTTTAAGATCCTCATTTTTGCCGTATCTGAGTACCTGGAATTTATCACCGTTAAACATCATGTTATTATCATGTTAATGATATGGCAACCTATCTTATTACCTTGGATAAATTACCTGAAATCCTTGCACTGTATCCACATTTCGCTTCCAGTAGATGAACGACATATGAGATTCAGAAACAAGTAGTGTATTGTGAGGACTAATAATAAACAGAAGCTCCCCTATGACTCTGTAATATCCCCATTGGTCAAACTATTATGTATTAGCGATAAGACCTACCATTAATGTATGATGACTTACTGTAAATATATAGCTCTTGAAATAGCACTTTCTCTGTAACTTGCTGACATTGTAACTATAAGGTGTGAAGGCTAGATGAAATTGTTTATGTAATAATCTAAGATGAGGTCTAATAAAGACCTTTTGTGCCCTCTGCAATGCTTTTGCGCTACCGCTCACAGGATGAGTATGGGGTGCATAATAAACTAGCCGCCTTCGGCGGCAACAATAAAAAAAATCAAAGTGGGATATGCAGATGATGTTCTAATACAAGCTCCCACCTTGGAGAAAATTAAAGACTCAAAAGTCGACTCAGGGCACTGAAAGCTATGACCTGGAATGGACATGGAGCCTCTATTGCCGTGCATAAAATGATGTACACAGCCTATGTGCGCTCCGTCATAGACTATGCCGCACCAGTTTTGTGCACCTACTCCCAAAGCGATATAAAAAGGCTCGAAAGCATACAAAATGAAGCCATGACAATCATTCTTGGAGTTCCAAGAACTGCCAAAACGTCTAATCTACGAGAGTTGTCCCTCCCCAGTGTTAAAAGCAGAATTAAGGAACCGAATGCTAAGCTTGCAATTAGGATAACCAGAGATCCCCATTACAATGATATTGTTAAGAAAAAACTGAGTTCTGTGCTACTTACAGGTGGAAACAGGAGAAGCAGAAAATGGCATCACAGATCAGTCTGCTACCTCGAAGAGCTTCACCTGCTTGAGCAAGCCCGTGAGCTCCTGCCTGTAGAGAGGTTACCTCCCTGGGAGGATGACTCATGCAAGATTATCATCAATGAGAAGACAACGATAAAGTCCAACAAGTTACACAAGAAATGAGCCACAAGTATCTTGAGGAAATTTATAAAGAAGCCGGAGATGAACTAGATCAAATCTACACTGACGGGTCATCTAATCCTGTCAATGGGAGGGCTGGTGCAGCATACACTGTAATTAAGGACAATGCTTTCCAACGCAGAAATGAAGAAAAAGCGCGTATTGAGAACTATGCCTCTTCAACACAAGCAGAGTTGACTGCTATTGTTATGGCGTTAAGGTTCCTTGACCGGAACACTAATGGTGCAGTGATCTGCACCGATTCAAAAGCAGCACTGCAAAGTCCAAGTAAAAATCGGGCAGAAAATCTTGCAATAGTCGCTTCAATTAAGAGAACTGTGAGAGTACTAACCAATCAGGGAAGAGTCATCAAGTTTCTGTGGATCCCCTCCCATGTTGGGATATGTGGGAATGAACGAGCAGATGTGCTGGCTGCTGAAGGCGCTGAAGGAGACCATATTGAATACTTCATACCCAAGACTGCTACAAATTAGAGGTATTGTCAGGCAACATCACCGTGACAAGGTAACTGGGGAAAGGAGGATAGAAGCACAAACCAGTGAATCTGTACGATGGTACAACATGGTTGCAGCTGGCAATCCCAGTCATTATGGACGAAGAGGAGGTGGCCGTGGGAGAGAATCAGTAATAGTGAGAATTCGTCTTGGATACAAATATCCATGGAGATTCGGAATGGAAACAACAGTTGATCAGCGGAGTTGCAGAATCTGTGATGATTCACAGAATCTCTAGGTGAGTGCTAGAGATCTAGCACTCACCTAGAAAGTACTCAAGCATTAAGCAACTGCCGTAGGCTCCATCCTACTGAAGGTCAGGCTTACTGTACCCAGCAACGGTAACCAGTTACCGCCAGATTAAATACTATTGGTCGCTCTGTCAGATTGGTATAGTGGCCTGTTAGCTCAGTTGGTTAGAGCGCCGTGCTAATAACGCGGATGTCGTGGGTTCGATCCCCATACGGGCCAGAACGTACCTTTTTGTTTAAAACTTGATTTTCATAAAAAACGTGGTCAGGCTTACTGGCCCCCCCCCCAGGTATATCAGGTAAACCAAAATGTGCAATTAGCCTTGTGAAGAATAATGCAATCATTATAATATGTACGTAAACTTTGTTTCATATGTACTATTTTTTGTACATATACAAACTGCCTTTAATTTGTATTGAATTAATGAGGTATACACTGGGTAATGTGTATTTCTATAAAAAAAATCAGTAGAATAAATAGAAAAATCAGCATTTCCCAAACTGTGAAACATACATATTACAATGATTTTTACCAGGCTAACTGACTACAAGTTCCAGCTCAACTGAACACGTTTTGTTTTACCTGGTTTGACTTGTCGAAGGTCCCCAAATTTGTCATGATTAAAATCAAGCTATACTCATATAGGTACTTTCTGGCCCGTATGGGGATCGAACCCACGACATCCGCGTTATTAGCACGGCGCTCTAACCAACTGAGCTAACAGGCCACTGAGCTGTTGAACAGAGCGACCAATAGTGTTTAATCTGCCAGTAACTGGTTACCGTTGTTGGGAACAGTAAGCCTGACTTTTAGTAGATGGCTCCCATAGCCGTCCGTTCCTTAGTGCTTGAGTACTTACCTACTGCTAGGTGAACAGAGGCATCAGTTGCAAGGAAACGTGCGCCCAAACGCTTCTGTCTTATCAGCATGATTGAATCATGACCCCCAAAAGGAGATATTATGCCTATTTTTGGGAGTAAAGAGCTTATGATATTCTCGAGCTTTATAATATGTCAATAATAAGTAAAGACCCATTGCCGTTTTCTATGAGAGTCGTGTTGTGGAGGTGTTCAGGAAGGTGAGCTCTTGTCAGCGTCTTCACTCTCCTTGAGTGTTCCGGAGTGTGCGCTACTCCCACCTTCTGAGGTCACCTTACCTTAGCGTTGATGCCGGCGGCCAAGGTTCTCGCGGCCCGGTCTCTTAAGGTAAGAATGATTTTGATCGATTGGGTTTTGGCGGTTGAGATAGACGTTTGTTGTAGTTGGTGTGTGGTAGACTTGGTAGCTGTGGTGGTTGTAGGAGGTGTCTTGGCAGTGGTGGTGGTGGTAGTTGTGGCAGGCTTGTTAGCTGCTGCGGTGGTTATGATACATGTGAAAACTAAATTCTAGAAAAGATTTAGCTATGGCGCTCTGACAATCTGTGCTGTTGCGCCCTCTGTAAATGTACTCACCTAGTTGTGCTTGCGGGGGTTGAGCTTTGGCTCTTTGGTCCCGCCTCTCAACTGTCAATCAACTGGTGTACAGATTCCTGAGCCTATTGGGCTCTATCATATCTACATTTGAAACTGTGTATGGAGTCAGCCTCCACCACATCACTGCCTAATGCATTCCATTTATTAACTACTCTGACACTGAAAAAAATCTTCTATGTCTCTGTGGCTCATCTGGGTACTAAGTTTCCACCTTTGTCCCCTTGTTCGTGTCCCACCCGTGCTGATGAGTTTGTCTTTGTCCACCCTGTCAATTCCCCTGAAAATTTTGTAGGTGGTTATCATGTCTCCCCTTACTCTTCTGTTTTCCAGGGATGTGAGGTTCAGCTCCTTTAGCCTTTCCTCGTAGCTTATTCCTCTCAGTTCCGGGACGAGCCTGGTGGCATACCGCTGAATCTTCTCTAACTTTGTCTTGTGTTTAACTAGGCATGGACTCCAGGCTGGAGCTGCATACTCCAGGATTGGTCTTACATAAATGGTATACAGGGTTCTGAAAGATTGCTTACACAAGTTTCTAAAGGCAGTTCTTATGTTGGTCAGTCTAGCATATGCCGCTGATGGTATTCTTTTGATGTGGACCTCTGGGGACAAGTTCGATGTGATATCAACCCCCAGATCTTTCACTCTATTTGACTCTTGCAGGATTTCACCTCCCAGGTGATACCTTGTGTTCAGCCTCCTGCTCCCTTCGCCTAATTTCATCACCTTACACTTTCCCGAGTTGAACTTTAGCAGTCATTTTCTAGACCTTTCCTCCAGTTTATCCAGGTCATCCTGTAGTCTCTGTCTATCTTCATTCTTCTCATAATTTTTGCATCATCAGAAAACATTGAGAGGAATGAGTCTATACCCTCCGGAAGATCGTTTACATATATTAGAAACAGGATGGGTCCAAGTACTGAGCCCTGTGGGACTCCGCTGGTGACATCTCGCCACTCTGATATCTCCCCCCTCACAGTTACTCGCTGTTTCCTGTTGCTTAAGTACTCCCTTATCCACTGGAGCACCTTCCCTTTTACTCCTGCCTGTTACTCCAACTGTTTTAACAGCCTTTTATGGGGTACTGTGTCAAGTGTTGTTGTGTGTGATGGAGGCAAGTGTTGTGTGGTTTCTAGTTGGACTTAAGACCTATCATCCACAGGAGAGTTATTAAGGCCACCACAATACCTTAATAACCAGCCAGTAAGTGTGATCCTATACATAGTTCAGATCTCTTAGAGCTGAGTATTCCTGTCCTCTATTTATGCGTTGTACAGTACTCTATAATAGTTTGTTGATTCCATTAAGAAATGAATACGAACTCTAAATTATACACGGGTAATTCTGTTTGCATGTTATAATCAAACTCTCGGTATTTAATAATTGTTTAAACGATGTGTATCAGTGCTATACCGACGGCTCTGTAGAAGAGGGTGGACGATGTACCGGATGTGCATGCAATATATTTGAACAATCTTCTCTCGTACATACAGCAATGAAGCGCGTCAACGACTGGGCAAGTACAACTCAAACCGAACTTGCAGGCATATACCTTGCCACTGAATTTTTAAAAGACAAAGGCAGTGGACTTATATACTGTGACTCGCAGAGTGCACTCTTGGCATTGAACGCACATAGTAGTGACACCCAGAAAATAGTCAGTGATATACGAATGAATGTTTTAGCTGCTAAAGAAAACAGATTTGAAATTAAATTCCTATGGATACCATCACATGTTGGCATGACACTGTTGATATGCTTGCAAAGACAGCCTGTAGAAAACCAGTGGTAGAAATTGATATGGGTGTTTCATTAGCAGTGACAAAGAGAATACTTAAACAAATATCTAATGAAGATCTCACCGACCTAACAAATTCACAAAGACCTGAAAGTTGTAGCATTAAATATTATGATAGATATCGTGAGGAGACATTCACATATGGGACTAATAGAACAAGAACCCGGCAGTGTGATGTTATAGTGGCCAGAATACGCCTGGGATATAGACGTATCTGGCAGCTTTCTCAAAACCCAAATGTTTAAAGTGTGGGAGGGTAAATGTTTTATATAGTTATCCCTGTCTTTAACTAAGAATATTAGGTTTTCTCTGGTAACGTGTAAAAGTTTAGGTACTCATTTTCTATGAATCCTTGAATTCAATAAGGGGGGGGTAACTGCAATGAATATATTCAAGACGGCGAAATAAATATACCATTTTGAATATGGGTAATTTAGGTTGTTTGTAAATAATACAGGTTGAGGACAGACTGAAACATCATTTGCTCTTTTTTTTCTAATATGATTTAGAATTTAGGGCTGTTGATTTAGGGCCGTATTCTCATACCACTGTGGATATATTGGTTGTATTTGGTTAGTGTACTATGTACCATTTTCCCTTGTATAAAGTTATTTTGTGTTGCTCTAATCTAAAAAAAAAACACTTTACCAAGTATTATGTTCTTTCTACATTTATTGCCATCTACTTTTTTTGCATTTCTGAGTTAATTTACTCATTTTCTTCATGTTCCTTGTTTTTTGTTTAGTGTTCCTTGTTTTTTGGTATTTTACTTTGCGTTCTGTTAAGTTCCAAAGAAAATGTTATGAGAACAAGTCCAGTTTGTTCTTTCTAAACTACACCCTCTATTTCGGGACTCCTGGTTCAAGCTTGACGACGAGCGGACGTTTGGACGTCCTCCTTCGCCTGGAGCAGCCGGTTCACGTCCTGTTTTAGCGTTTTGGCTTTGCTACTGCCGTTTGGCATCCCTATTCAACGGTCCGGTTGTACGACGCCTGGCGCACATATCGCCTTGGGTCACGGGATTGTTGATACATTTTTTTTGACGTGTTCTGGCTGGATCTCCGGCGGGGTGACGGTGTTCGGGGGCCGGCTTGGCCGAGAGGTGCCGGAGGTTGGCGGGTCTCGGTGGGCTCCTGGTGTGCCCACCGAGACCCGCCAACTTCTGGCTTCTGCTCTGCTGGAGGACACTGGATGACTTTTGCGTTTTAGTGGGGGCCGAGTTTTTGGTTTTGCTACCTGGTGTTCTCTGTGTGGGGCGGGGCCGGTGCTTGTCACCCTGAGGGACTCCTGGGGCTCCCCAATCATCTGCCTGTCTGCGTTTCTTTGCCGCGAGGTATAATAGTTGGAAATGATTGGCGTTGGTTATAGAATTGTCTCTAAATTCACGTATCTTTTCGCACTCCATCACATAGTGACGAGGGTGTGCGAATAATTTTGTTGACACAGTTTACATTGGTTATTGTTGATGTGACGACTTGTATTGAATTTTGAACTAGCTCATCAAGATTGTAACTTGCTTAGCTAAATGAATTGTGGGGTTCAGTCCCTGAGCCCATTATGTGCCTCTGTAACCCTTTCCACTACCGCCCACGAGATGGGCATGGGGTGCATAATAAATGAACTAAACTAAAAAAAAAATGATTGGCGTCACTCGTTTTCGCGATTAGGCTTGGCGCTTCACCTTCCCGGGCTTAACCCATCACGGATACGCCGGGGCGCATCCGATCCTACGGTCGTCGTCGCCCTTAAATCAACAACAACAACAGCACCCTGTATTCCATTATGCAATAAAAATTAAGTACTGTATTATTGCTACATTTACTAACTCCATATTATAGTAGTTTATTCCTATCACACTTAAGTATCACAGTTTTCCTTCATTTATTAACTTTCCAAGAATGTTTTCATTTGCTAACTAACTTTTCCTTATGTATTAAGTTTTAGCCCCCCCTCACACCTTTAGTTAAATTTGTTGACTAGGTTGCCTGAAACGCTATGCGTGCTAGTGGCTTCACAAGAATGTAAAATCAACTTCATTTCTATATTCTCTTCTTAACCCCCCAATGTACCTTCTTGTATATAAATAAATAAGTAAATAAATAAATAAGACTAAGCTAGTGTACCAGGTGTGTGGTATTCTGGTAACACCAACAATCACCTCCACACCTCCCCAGCATGTCTGTAACACCAACAATCACCTCCACACCTCCCCAGCATGTCTGTAACACCAACAATCACCTCCACACCTCCCCAGCATGTCTGTACACCAACAATCACCTCCACACCTCCCCAGCATGTCTGTAACACCAACAATCACCTCCACACCTCCCCAGCATGTCTGTAACACCAACAATCACCTCCACACCTCCCCAGCATGTCTGTAACACCAACAATCACCTCCACACCTCCCCAGCATGTCTGTAACACCAACAATCACCTCCACACCTCCCCAGCATGTCTGTAACACCAACAATCAAATTCTTACTCCTAGGTAAAGGGGTTTTCAAGGGGGTTTTAACATAAATTAATGCAATTTATAAACTAATTCACTATTTAACCACTAGTGTACACTTCAAAAGCAGTGAGCTATTATAACAGTCAGCCTACCCACCAAAAATGATTGTCACACATGCACACGCAAAAGTGGCTACTAGAGTTCAACATCAAGGAAGTGCAACATAATGAAACTAGGTACGGTGTGAACCTGAGATCAGATGTGATGTATCACGGTGGAGGAAAACTCTATTAGAATCTGACAGAGAAAAATACTTGGGGGTTGATTTTAC
>WNGS01169498.1:399622-421973 GCA_020271785.1 Procambarus virginalis
GAACAGTAGCACAGAGGGGAGTAAGGAGTGAACTCAGTGGGATGCAGCCACATTAGCCACAGTTTGAGCAAGCCAAGCTGAGCAACCCGTCCTCTTAAAAATAACGTCGCTTTCCGCTCGTATGCGCGCTATGGCCAAAAGTGGACATAATTTGAAATGAAATTAACTCACAAAAGTGACGTACTGTCCCGTTTTCTGTTTGGGTCGTCCGGCTTACTCGGTAAGGTTAGAAGAGGAAACTTAGAAATTGATTTGGAAAGCGAGTGGTGGAAATTAAAACAATTTTAAACTTGTCAGTTTCGGTATGATGCTTTGCTTGGACGTTGCCTGGAGCAGCAAACAGATTCAATTGGTAACTGGCAGTAGTGCTGTGAGGTTGTGTGCTCCGCAAGAGGTTATTTAGCTGATAAGTTGGTCAGTACTAAAAAAAAAAGGGGGACATCACTCGCTATATTATATATTTTATATGATCATGTGAAACTCCGGATGAGCTAATTGTTTTTGGTATAGTAGGAGTCAACTGGAGAGGACTTGAGTGTCCCTGTGAAGTTATGAGGGGAATACCTAAACTATATTACCATCAGAAGTGTGTGGGAGTGCTTGAACTTTAGTTTGTAAATCATTAGCTATCAAAGAAATATATTGGTAGTCGAGTAAATGTCAATAAACACTGCCCAGGGTTATGTCACGTAGGGGGTGAACGTTGGGATAATAGATTACTATAAAAAAAACAACTTCTTAATAACCTCTGATCAGTAAGCAGTAGATTATCATACTTCCTTACAACCAAAAGTGTGATACCTAATCCCTGGGGGCCAGGCCTAGTCTAAATCAATTGGAGAGTTTGTTAGCCTATAGAGTGCATGTATAGAGTCAGCCCTGATACTATACAGTGCATGTATAGGGTCAGCCCTGATACTATAGAGTGCATGTATAGAGTCAGCCCTGATACTATAGAGTGCATGTATAGAGTCAGCCCTGATACTATAGAGTGCATGTATAGGGTCAGCCCTGATACTATACAGTGCATGTATAGAGTCAGCCCTGATACTATAGAGTGCATGTATAGAGTCAGCCCTGATACTATAGAGTGCATGTATAGAGTCAGCCCTGATACTATACAGTGCATGTATAGGGTCAGCCCTGATACTATACAGTGCATGTATAGAGTCAGCCCTGATACTATAGAGTGCATGTATAGAGTCAGCCCTGATACTATAGAGTGCATGTATAGAGTCAGCCCTGATACTATAGAGTGCATGTATAGAGTCAGCCCTGATACTATACAGTGCATGTATAGAGTCAGCCCTGATACTATACAGTGCATGTATAGAGTCAGCCCTCATACTATACAGTGCATGTATAGTCAGCCCTGATACTATAGAGTGCATGTATAGAGTCAGCCCTCATACTATACAGTGCATGTATAGAGTCAGCCCTCATACTATAGAGTGCATGTATAGAGTCAGCCCTCATACTATACAGTGCATGTATAGAGTCAGCCCTCATACTATAGAGTGCATGTATAGAGTCAGCCCTGATACACAGACTATTGGTAGAGTTACTAGAAGGACACCAGTTGTTGTTATTATTATAATTATTACCACCACCTGTTTCTGCTTCTCCCCGGCACCCATAACAGCTTTCAGTGGGAACACGTCTTTCAAACCCTGACTCAAGAATAATGCGCCTGTTCTCTCTGTCAAAGAGTGAGCACGACGGTCAATCTCACGCCAAGTTGACTGATCAAAGTACTAAAGCCAAGTTGACTGATCAAAGCACTAATGCCAAGTTGACTGATCAAAGCACTAATGCCAAGTTGACTGATCAAAGCACTAATGCCAAGTTGACTGATCAAAGCACTAATGCCAAGTTGACTGATCAAAGCACTAATGCCAAGTTGACTGATCAAAGCACTAATGCCAAGTTGACTGATCAAAGTACTAAAGCCAAGTCAGTGTCTACACGACTCTGTAATCACTTCCCAGTGTAGCTAAGAGCAGCACACCAAGAATCAACAAGTCTCTCTCTCTCTCTCTTGGTATTTGTGTTAGATTATGCCACGCACACCACTGTTGATACGTGACTGAAGTAGCTGCCTGGTGTGTGGAAGGCTCGTTAGCTCGTGTGTCCTCCCTGGAAGCCATGCACAGCACAGCTGTAGCATGATTCAGGGTGTGAGTATATCAACTTCAACGTTAAGTCAGCAAGTTTGAGGCTCATTGTTCCATTGTTTAGTGACGTTGTGCAAGGCAGCCATACCCAGCCGAGTCTCCAGGCAACAGGATTCTTAATGAATACCTCGTGTCAACCCGTCCTCAGATCAAGTCCACTCCATCCAGCGGTCAACCCCATTGATGCATTCATAAATTTTAACATGCTGTTCATTCAAAATAGAAATTTTTTCAAATATAAATTATTATTATTTTATATTAGCATATTGTGTATATTTAGGCATTGGTTAGGTTAGGTTAGGTGTTTAGGTTCTGTTGCCAATTACATGTATTTGTAGTACGTGGGTGAAGCATTTACAGTATTGAAGTTCGAACAATAGTAGTCAGCAAAACACTTGTTCCGGAAGTGTTCAAACGTCATCAGCCGAGTTGTTTGTAAACCGTTTTTCATTCATGAACGGGGTTTGGCGGGTGCATGGAATGGACTTTTAGCTTTTGTTTATGAGGACAGGCTGCTCGTGTACGAGTGCAATCCGTCTGCGCATACAAAGATCCAAGCTCGTTAAACCAGCTGCCAAACCCCCTTGCTTATGAATGAAAAACAGTTTACACACGACTCAACTGATGACGTTCAAACACTTCCGGAACAAGTGCTCACGTCCTCTGTTCAACCCACAATTCTATAAATGCTTCACCTACGTACATCAAATACAAATAATCGCCAACAGAACCTAAACACCTAACTATACGTAGAATTTGTATGTATAACATTAATTAATATATTAGAAACACATTTTTAACACACATTATGTTAAAATCGATGAATGCGTCTGGGGAGGACGGCTGCTGCTTTAACCAGCCTAGTGTGTCTGACAGCTGGGTGGACGGCTTGGGATTAGTAATACTGAGGTTCCAAACATAAAAGTTAAGTCACAAATATTAAATCTAGAACAAATGGAGTTCCCGTGAACTCCATTTTTCAGTTGGATTATTATGTTCTTCTAACGGACTATTTACCTTCTAAATGCCATTTCCACGATGTAATGAATAATCCCATTTACATGCCATGTAAACATGTAAATAACAATGTATTTACGGACACATCAAGATTTTCAGTAAAGCCTCTCTCGTTTGCAGTTTTTGCTACTAAATTAATCTAGCCAGTCATCTTAATTACTGAAACTGAACCCCACAGCTGACTCAGACCTTTCTTCCAGGTTGATCATGATCGGCAACTCCGTAAATAACAAGAGTCATAACTTGCATTGTATCTAGTGAACGATCCCCTTCGGGAGGCCACACGCAGGCGAAAGGCTGCTGCCAAGACTTGTTCCGGTATATTTCTTATACCTTGTTAACTACAATGAGTAATACAACAGTATAGAAACGGGGCGAGCAACATCAGAGTTCTATATAATGATTATCGTAATATTCCTCACCATTGCAGTCAGTAGAAAAAAACAAAGCATCAGACCATGTATTGCCATCCCAAGTACCTCCCCTTGGGAGGTACCCTTGGCATAATAAATTTCATAAAATGAATCTTCAATTAAGCCATTTAATTAAACAATTACAAATCCAAGAAATAATGTATAATGACCTAGACATACGCTGCAGAGCCGCATGTACGCGCACAAGATGTGGAAGGAAATACAGATAATTGACACAATTAATGCATATGAATATATTGAATATTAAGGAATCTTGCCTTCATTAAACTGGAGGGGGACTTGAGGCACATGATGGGTCTGGAGGCTGAGCCACGTCATCCTCAAGTTGCTGTGGAGGATCTGTGCTATCCCAACTGGTCTCTCGTGGGCGCTTCTTCACCTTCTCGACACTGCCTGCAACGTTCAGTTTTCTTTTCAGTCGCCTTTTAACAGACTCTGCTGTTATGCAGACTCTGACCTGTCCTGATGGGCCTTCCACGTTTAGGGCAACTTCTTCACTCGACTGAAGTACCTCAATAACCTGGTGACACGGGAAATTACAGTAAATTTACTTCTCGCAATTTCATGTAGACTAAACATCAAATGAAAAAATCAGGTAAAATTGTTCCAACTGGTTGGAAGGTTTAGCACAGAAGTTGCCAACAGTTATGTCTTATATCCTGAGTGACTGGGATCTTGACGTCACGCTCTTAACATCAGTGCTATGAGAGCACCGAGGGCGTAGAGGATATATCATCTGATTGCCACTAAGGTTGCCAGAGACTTCGACGACCAGAGGCAACAGCCATGCATCAGCTGAGCGGCATCTGCCTAATCCCAGTGTGAAAGTTCCCACATACACTTGGAGAGGCACAGGTCGCAGTGCAAGGGTTAAGCAACTTTATTTGTACTTTTGCACCATTAAAGTTTTATTTATGCAATTTTATTTTCACTCTTTCAGGAGATTGTTGTAAATGAATAAAGAAATCCAAGTTATTGAATGAAATAAAATGTTTAACATGCACCAGCTACATATGAATGGACAGTGCTATAAAATACTTGATAAATCTAAATGAAATATACAAAGGAGAAAAAATTTAAACGCAAGGGTACCAAGTTTGGATTACCAAGGTACACCTCAGCTTGTTGGATGGTAATTCACTGTCGTCCAGAACTTTTATTCCAGTTAGGACATTGTGAAGGAGAAAATGGCTATTCATATCTTTATTACGTCTGGAATGTTATAACAGACCAGAGACCTTACAGTTTCTTTAAGAGATCGCCAGTGAACTGATTGACTGACAAATATAAAATCTAGAAAATATAATTTAATAGTTTATAAATAATCTTCCACTTATATAACACTTAGTATTCACATACCTGTGAGTGGCAAAGTAGATGTTGTTTCAACATGTGAATATTTTGGTGAGAATATGAGCAAAGATGGCACTTGAAGGGGCTTTGGTAGAGATGACCCATGAGATGCCTCCAAGAATCTCTCTTCTGAAGATTTACTGGACAACCATCAAACTTACAGGTGTAGGGCGAGTGGGAAGGATGAGAGTCCGTGTAGTGTTGTATTAACTTGTCAGGCGAGTCATACTGGTGTGTACACAGCGGACAGCTGTAGTTCCCAGGAAGTAAATTCTCACACTCCACCGACATTGTTGATGTTGACTCCAGCACCCTGGATGTGCAGTCTCTATTAATGCCATCTATAAAACTCTCTTCATATGAAGAATGATGGAAAAGCCTATGGATTCCTGAAGACTGTCTCTCTCTAACTGTACAAATACTATTTTCTTCTACAGTCAGTGTGCCTTGAGAAGCCAAAGATTCCTCTGGTTGCCTTCCTCTTGAAGGGTTAAGGTGTCCTTCGCGGGTGTGTTCTGTGTAGGCGTTTCGTATTGCAGAGTCCCTAACATGCTTCTTGGCTTCGTAGGTTCCCTTAACTTGGTCCACTTTCATTTTCTTATGAATATTCTTTTTGCTTTCAGATGTTATTTTAATACTTAGCTTCCTTTTGCTTCCTAAAATTTGTTTTGAAGTCTTTCCTGCAGATTTATCCTTTAAGAGAAAGTTTGATTTTTTGAACGTAAATTTCCTGGATGTTTTTCCAGTTAAAGAAGTCTCTTTGGCAGCTTGAGAACTTTGGTAGGACGACTGTAGGTCCGTGACCTGTCCTGCCTGGGCTAACGTTGGCGCCTGGGCCTCGGTTTCTTTCCCTTGTCCAGGCAACGATGATACATTAACAGCTTTCTTGACAGATTTTGAAGTTCGAACATAAGATTGTTTCATTCTTTTCACTTTTATCTCTTGACGAGGTAAAGAACCAATCTTCTCTGCCACCTTGGTGTCATAGCACACAAATTTCTTAGTAACCCTGTTGAGAGTTTGACCAGAGTGAGTGAGGACGTCTGGCCGCTCCTCTCTCTCTCCTCGACACGCTCCTTCGTTACTCATCTGACTTTTCTCATCGAGATACACCCTTCCAGAAACTTTATTTTTTGTATTACACCTTGGCAATGCTGTCTTCTTACCAGGCTCGAGAGTATTAGCAAGTGGCTTTAATGTTTCAACTTTTTGGGAAATTTTTTTAAAGTGTTGAGAAATGTTGTACCGCTTTGATCTCTGAAGCTGCCAGTCATGGTTTACAAATAATGCCTCCTGATTATGTCCGGCGAATCGTCGTACTTCCTCGCCTGCTTTAATTGTCTGAAAGTAAGAATTTGAATAAAGAATGTGAGAAAAAAAATATATTATTGTTATTATTCTACTTCGAACTTCAATGGAAGGGAGGATATTAGCCCTATTAAGATGGAGAAACACTAAGAAAACAGGCTTAAAGATAATGGAAAAAATGTAATTTAGATAAAGCTGGATAGTATTACAGCAACTGAGGAAGGTATCTCTGCCTTCAAAGTAATTATCAAAAGAACGCAACAAGCCAGGAAGGCTATGTAGCACCATAAAATGTGCGGGATATTCAAAAGGCGCTAAATATCACTAAGGATGCCAATGCTATAACAAAAGTGAATAAGGCAAGTGATAGTAAAGGTATCCCAGTCACCCAAGATTCTATCGAGGGAAAAGCGACCGCAAGGGACAGTCGGGATGTAAGACACATGCACATCCTGGAAGTCCGGACTTTCAACAAGGATATGCATGACAGTAAGAGAGAGAATGCAGTATGGACAATAAGGAGCAGGACGACGCTCCATTAAGTGCCTGCGAGTTAAACGTGTATGACCAATACGTAACCTCGCCACAGCCGTTTCCCACCGCTGGTTAAAGTGGTAGGAGGAAGGCTATGGGGGACACACTACCCTTAAGAGAACACAGTTTGTAACCAGTAACACAAAGTTGTGAAAACTGAGTGAATAGGTGTTGGAATTCATGGAAGTTGGCAGAAAAACTACGAATATTCCATTGACGTCCAAGGCTGACGAGGACGACCACGAGGGGGTTGAGTGAAGGTATCAATCTGAAGGATAGAATGGCCTTGGGCCTCAAGGATATGTTTAATATATTCGTGGCAGTCTTTAAGTTCTCTATCACCAGTCGCAATATGGTGCGGGAGAATAACTCTGCCAACGCTGGCATTTAACCGGGTATTTTTGGAGATCTAAACAGGTGTCTTCCCAATGTAGGACAATATAGCCAAACGGGCAGCCGCTTCCGAGAAGGGGCAACAACGAGAAGCCTGAGAAGTTGAATGAGGGGTCAGATATCGATATAGAAACGAACAGGAATAGAATCTCGTCCACGAAGAAGCCCCCATACCCACTATTGAACAACAATTAGAGTACAAGACGGGGCCCCCCAGGGGTGCATCGTGGATATACGCCCTGCAATCGCCACCTTAAGAGCCGTCAGTCCGTCGACATCGGGTTCAGCAACGAAGGCAAAGTTTGACAATAAAAGCGTACCCCTCGCTCAACGGCGCGTGCTGCCAGGTGCCACAGTTCCACGGGTGAGAGTGTGTACCTCCTCGAACATCCGGTGTGAAAACAGAAGACATCAGAAAGAATATTCAAGAATGTCAAAAAGTCGGCTGTAATGAACGACCAGAAAGGAGAAGAGGTTGAGAGAAAAAATAAATATGAGGAAGAGGAAAAAAATCCAGGAAATTTGTGAAGACAGCAGCAGGAGTATAAGTCTTCAAAAGGACAGAAAACTGTCCCATGGAGCATCACACTCCGACAGTCGCCCACCAAACCCCCCGTCACGACGGCAACAGGCTGGTAAGGGAGAGGGGCCCCGTCTCCTAAACACATATTTTACTATACAGAATTTTGTATAAGTCTTCAAAATAACCCCCAAAATATAAACTTTGGTATGTTCATTCCTTTTCCTGCCATCCTCCTCTGATTAATAAACATGTTATCATCTATCTCTTCCTCCGGGTTCTACGCATCTGTGATGCTCAGTTTCTTGATTTAGAAATTTATTTTTTACATACATTTTCCATTGTTTTTACATTCTCTAGACTTGGCTATCCCTAAATATTATCAACTATGCTTATTCTAAAGCTAGAAGAACTTTCTTTCATCCTAAACTGGCTTCCAGTACTAGAAACCCCGCACCGTCACAATCATACCTAGGTGTTGTAACTGTCGTAAAGAGTAAAAAATGTTCAGCAACTAACCTTTATATGTGCACGAATATGAATCTTCAATGCACTTTCATTCCTGCAGGAATAGGTGCACATGTGGCACTTATATTGTTCTTGAACAGTGTGGCAGCGAAGATGGCTGTCCATGTTGGAGCACTGCAGCTTGACCGGACAAGCAGAGTCCAAACACGGCACATACCTGTGGCCCTGCTTGTGCCAACACCGGACATGTTCACGCACATCTTCCACTGTAGATAACACCTGCGAGCAGCAGTGAATGACCCGATTTTGGCGCCTAATATTACCTGAAACAACCGGGCCGGAGTTAATGTCTCCACAATACACTTCTCTCTCAGACTGTTCATCCTCGGCTGAAGATGCAGCGCTCGCACGCCTCCCCTCAGCGTGGCTAAAACCTGTTGGCATTTTTCTTTTGATGGCTTTAAACGTGGTCTTTTGACCCGAAATATCTTCAACTTCTCTGAAGCACAATATCGTCCAAGATGAACGTTTCCATCAGGCTTTGCACCAGCATCCACGAGTGAATCTTTCTGGAATTAAAAAATATATGAACTTTATGGTAGCTCCGACTATCTTTTGTAATTTTTTTAATTAAAACAATGCACAATTATACTAGATTAAAACTTACCGGCTTATGAATAGTAAGATGTCGCCCGAGGGAAGATCGTGTTGAACAAGAGAATGAACACACTGTGCACTTGTGATCTTGCAGAAGAACGTGGTTTTTAATATGAGAGTCGACCCTGGTATTTGCAATCCTTGCAGAACAGTTTACAACTGGGCAAAAGGTAAAAAAGTTATCTCTTGCATGTTTACGTCTGAAGTGAGATGCAAGTGTTTCAAGTGTTGCAAACAAGCGTGGACATGCCATACACTTCACTGACCCAGAGCTGACATGACCTGGTGCTTCACTCTCACACTTCTTCCCTCTCTTCTTCATGTCAATTTTCTTACGTAACTTGTTTAAAAGAGTCCTTTGTGTGTGTTGGTTATTCCCACGGACCAAATGGCTGTAAGAAGAGAACTCTTCAATGTTTACAGAGACTGTATCTACCTCCATAGTAAACCTCGCCCCTGGTGGGTGTTGTGGGCCACTGCCCTCTCTCTCTCTGTTAGCAGTGATCTCATTACACTCCACCTCATCAATCAACTCCACCTCATCAATCAACTCCACTGGACTATCTGGTGCAGCAAAGAATTCTTCACTTTTAACTATTGGATCAATTCCCAGTTCAGTGGTAAACCTTTTACTTGTTAGTACATAACTCTGCGTACTGTTCACGGAAGTACTAGACTCTGCATCTTCCACAACAAAGTACTCTACTGCATCTTCAAACCTGTTCCATGTACTCTGTGTGAGCTCTTCATCCATAATGCAACCATCCACTCCCTCAAACCCACTACTCTCGTACATCGAGGAAAATTGAATATATTTCTCAGATATTTGAGTACAATGTAGGTACGACTTGTTTGGTAGTGCATTTGGGAAGGTTATGCTTCGAGGGCCTGGGGTAGTGTGGAGGCCAGTGTCTACACGTGTTCTGGGCACACCACACAGTGTCTTCAAGAACTTTTCACCCTCATTTTCAGTTTTAATTTTTCTCTTGAATCTCCGAGACAAACTATCGATGTATTTGTGTCGAGGTGTTTGAGAGTTGGTGGATGACTCCGGCACTTGATTAACACTAACCAGTTCCCTTGACAATAGGTTATTCTCCTCAATGTTGGTACGGCAGTGTTCTGTTTGATAGTCATCAAAACATACGATTATCCCTCTCTCATCATTCATCACCTGGCGTCCAGCATCCAAGCTCTTCATCTCCGAATATTCTGTGTTAAACATGGCATCATGTAAATATTTTACCGGGTATGAAGTCTCTATGGTATTTGGGGCTTTGAAAGTATAGCAATTATTTTCACCTCCAAGAAAGTTTTCATGATTGCCAGTGTCATCAAAATCTGAAGACCTCGCAGATACAAGACGTGCGCTGCATTTAGTTTCTTCTCCCAAGGAATGATTGTATGGGAGTTGTATGGAAGACGGCTCCTGAGAGGCTGCCTCACAGTGATCATTAAAGCAGAGCGTTTCCAGCATCTCTACCTTAACCTCTGTTCCTTCTCTTTCTTCCAAATGATCATTGAGAGTAACTTCATTGTCGTCGTTGTCTTGAACCAGTGGACCAATGTTGTGTCTGCCTTCAACTGGTGCATCCATCGTGTGTCTGCCTTCAACGGTGCATCCATCGTGCGACTGCCTTCAACTGGCGCATTCATCGTGCGACTGCCTTGAACGGTGCTTCATCGTGGACTGTCTTCAACCGGTGCTTCATCGTGCGACTGCCTTCAACTGGCGCATTCATCGTGCGACTGCCTTCAACTGGCGCTTCATGTGACTGCCTTCAACTGGTGCTTCATCGTGCGACTGCCTTCAACCGGCGCTTCATCGTGCGACTGCCTTCAACTGGTGCTTCATCGTGCGACTGCCTTCAACCGGCGCTTCATCGTGCGACTGCCTTCAACTGGCGCATTCATCGTGCGACTGCCTTCAACTGGTGCTTCATCGTGCGACTGCCTTCAACGGCGCATTCATCGTGACTGCCTTCAACTGGTGCTTCATCGTGCGACTGCCTTCAACTGGCGCTTCATCGTGCGACTGCCTTCAACGGTGCTTCATCGTGCGACTGCCTTCAACTGGTGCTTCATCGTGTGACTGCCTTCAACCGGTGCTTCATCGTGTGACTGCCTTCAACGGTGCTTCATCGTGCGACTGCCTTCAACCGGTGCTTCATCGTGCGACTGCCTTCAACCGGTGCTTCATCGTGTGACTGCCTTCAACCGGTGCTTCATCGTGTGACTGCCTTCAACTGGTGCATTCATCGTGTGACTGCCTTCAACCGGTGCTTCATCGTGTGACTGCCTTCAACTGGTGCATTCATCGTGTGACTGCCTTCAACCGGTGCTTCCATCGTGTGACTGCCTTCAACTGGTGCTTCCATCGTGTGACTGCCTTCAACTGGTGCATTCATCGTGTGACTGCCTTCAACCGGTGCTTCCATCGTGCGACTGCCTTCAACCGGTGCATCCATCGTGCGACTGCCTTCAACGGTGCTTCCATCGTGTGACTGCCTTCAACTGGAGCATTCATCGTGCGACTGCCTTCAACTGGTGCATTCATCGTGTGACTGCCTTCAAATGGTGCTTCCATCGTGTGACTGCCTTCAACTGGTGCTTCCATCGTGTGACTGCCTTCAACTGGTGCTTCCATCGTGTGACTGCCTTCAACTGGTGCTTCCATCGTGTGACTGCCTTCAACTGGTGCATTCATCGTGTGACTGCCTTCAACTGGTGCATCCATCGTGTGACTGCCTTCAACTGGTGCATTCATCGTGTGACTGCCTTCAACTGTGGATCCATCGTGTGACTGCCTTCAACGGTGCATCCATCGTGCGTCTGCCTTCAACTGGTGCATCCATCGTGCGTCTGCCTTCAACTGGTGCATCCATCGTGCGTCTGCCTTCAACTGGTGCATCCATCGTGTGACTGCCTTCAACCGGTGCTTCCATCGTGCGTCTGCCTTCAACTGATGGATCCTCTTGCACTGCCTTCAGCGGTGGATCCATCACTCTACCATCTTCATCTGGTCGATCATGTGTACAAGTACCTTTAGAAATGGAAAATATGTTCAGAGCAACATTAAGTAAGCCACCTGACGCTGCAACACCATCGCTTGCACGTTGCACATTACATTTATTAATCTGTGTAACCTCGACAAGTGCAGTTGGGTGCTGGTGCAGCTCTGTGTTCGTCGTGCACAAGCGTTCCACCTCTCCAGTGCTCTGGACTCCAGTCACTTCCTCTTCCTTTTCCTTACTTTCAGTATATAAAATAAATTCACATTTTATATTTGCTTTCGTTCGTTTATTGCTATTGCAGCTTTTTATCCTTACATGAGGTAAAGCCATTTGCCGCTCTCCTGTATTCATCTGCATATTAAGTTCACTCTTCTTGTGGGCTGTGTAATTACAGTTTTCTATGGTACAAGGCGAGAATTCTGTCATTTTGCCTTCGTTGTCAGCAACTGCTTGATCTCGTGAACCTTTTAGTTGACACAGAGAGATGGAAGTGTGTGGCCCTGCGGAGTCAACTGAATCCTCCGTCTTCTCCAGCTTTTCATCTCTTGCTCCTGCGAGTTGCAGCCTACGCCAGTCAACAGTTTCTAATTCCTGTTGATCATCATTAACATCATAAACACGATGTACAGCACTCGTTTGGTTACTATACATGAGCGTGTAAGTCTCTCCTCTGTGCTTGTCGAGAAACATTTCAAATTCATAAGCTAATTTTTCAGTGGTGTGGCTTGTGCCTGGTTGATGATGATGCTCCTTGATTACAACTTCTTTGCTCTCAAATTTCTCCATGTTTGTAAACAAATCTTTAATGTGGCTTGGCCACTCTTGGCTCAGCCAGGCTTGTTTACCATGGCCTGGCCATTCTTGGTTCAGCCAGGCTTGTTTACCATGGCCTGGCCATTCTTGCCTCAGCCAGGCTTGTTTACCATGGCCTGGCCATTCTTGGTTCAGCCAGGCTTGTTTACCATGGCCTGGCCATTCTTGCCTCAGCCAGGCTTGTTCACCATGGCCTGACCATTCTTGGTTCAGCCAGGCTTGTTTACCATGGCCTGGCCATTCTTGGTTCAGCCAGGCTTCAGGAGTTTCCAAACCCACATCATAAGACATGGTGCTGAGAACGGCAGATTGGGCTACCTCTTCCTCACACCTAACGGCAGGGCCCAAGTTTCCGAAAACTATTTCACTGGGCGTTTCTCTGCCGTATATACGGCAGAGTGATTTCTCATGGCCATCGTTAAAAGCATTCTCAAATGTGTGGAGAATATTACTGTAACCCTTACTAACATGTCGATGGACACTGGCAGCTTCGAAACACTCTTGTTTATAACGTGACAGTTCATTATACGACCACGATTTCCAATAACTTTGACTCGACTCAAGTTTTCGTGGTATCTCATGAACTTTAACGTCCTTAATGGGTGGTGTGTACTCTCGATACTGGAGCGGAGAGGCGACCCCGTGCAACACTTCCGCCTTAAAGCATTCATTTCTTGTACAGCATTGAGGATGGACGGTCTCTCGCTGCTGTTGCTGAGACCAACACACCAAGGGGCCCGGCCACTGACAAGTTCATTAAGGTTACAGACTTGTAACTTAGAAAAGTATAGTTTCTTAATACGTATTCTAAAGACGCGGTCTACTTCCTCCACTTTATACTTGTAAGGAGACCTGGACAAGCTTAGGACTGAAGGTTCACAAGTCTCCACATCCAGTGCTTGTAAGGGTTTTCCATAAATAATGTTTGACTTGTTTTCCATCTCGTTTGTCACTAAAGTATTACTGTAATTATCTTTTGAGAAAGACATAAGAGTCTGTGTGACTAATTTATTCTCTACTGCTTCGCTCGAAGATGTCTTCAGAGTTGATGATGATTCTGTTCGAAATGGTTGGCATTTAATCCGATTAATAATTATATCAGATCTTTGTGTGGCGTCAGGTGGGTGTTGGGATGCCGGCGCCAGGACGCTCCATCTCTCCTCACAACCATTCTGGATTTTATCATTAATTTCTTTATCACTATTTACCATTATTCCAACGCCTCCTTCAATGGAAATAGAGTTATATCCCAAATCAGTCTCGATATTAGGTCTTAAAAAGCATTTGACATCCCTTCCACGTCCACTTTTTCCATTAAAATATTCTTATGACAAATCTCCTGGCCTGAACCTGCACCAGCGGTTTGTGTCTCCAGGAAGCGCCTCGAGGTGGTCCCACCCGTCACTGTCTTCTTGTGCCCATCAACACTGACCTGGATTCCTTCTTGTCTGTGATAACTAGTTCTCTTCAGAGTAAGGACTTCCTCGCCTGGCGTCGCGGGGGCACCGCCCTCGCCTGGCGTCGCGGGGGCACCGGCCTCGCCTGGCGTCGCGGGGGCACCGGCCTCGCCTGGCGTCGCGGGGGCACCGGCCTCGCCTGGCGTCGCGGGGGCACCGGCCTCGCCTGGCGTCGCGGGGGCACCTTCCGTGACGCTCTGTGCCTTAGCAACAATAATATTTCCTAACCATTTCCGTCGTTCACGTATTATCTCAGGGATAATCTTACTCTTTCTTCCTTTCTTCGGTTGTTGAGTTAAGTCACATTCTGTTCCAGTCCCTCTCTCTCTCCCCCCGACACTGAGGCCATGGTCAACTTCACCTACACTGAGGCCATGGTCAACTTCACCTACACTGAGACCATGGTCAACTTCACCTACACTGAGGCCATGGTCAACTTCACCTACACTGAGACCATGGTCAACTTCACCTACACTGAGGCCATGGTCAACTTCACCAACACTGAGGCCATGGTCAACTTCAACACTGTGGCCATGGTCAACTTCAACACTGTGGCCATGGTCAACTTCACCAACACTGTGGCCATGGTCAACTTCAACACTGAGACCATGGTCAACTTCACCAACACTGAGGCCATGGTCAACTTCACCAACACTGTGGCCATGGTCAACTTCACCTACACTGTGGCCATGGTCAACTTCACCAACACTGTGGCCATGGTCAATTTCACCTACACTGTGGCCATGGTCAATTTCACCTACACTGTGGCCATGGTCAACTTCAACACTGTGGCCATGGTCAACTTCAACACTGTGGCCATGGTCAACTTCACCAACACTGTGGCCATGGTCAAGTTCACCAACACTGTGGCCATGGTCAACTTCACCAACACTGTGGCCATGGTCAACTTCACCAACACTGTGGCCATGGTCAAGTTCACCAACACTGTGGCCATGGTCAACTTCACCAACACTGTGGCCATGGTCAACTTCACCAACACTGTGGCCATGGTCAATTTCACCTACACTGTGGCCATGGTCAACTTCACCAACACTGTGGCCATGGTCAACTTCAACACTGAGGCCATGGTCAACTTCAACACTGAGGCCATGGTCAACTTCACCAACACTGAGGCCATGGTCAACTTCACCTACACTGTGGCCATGGTCAACTTCACCAACACTGTGGCCATGGTCAATTTCACCTACACTGTGGCCATGGTCAATTTCACCTACACTGAGGCCATGGTCAACTTCAACACTGTGGCCATGGTCAACTTCAACACTGAGGCCATGGTCAACTTCAACACTGAGGCCATGGTCAACTTCACCAACACTGTGGCCATGGTCAATTTCACCTACACTGTGGCCATGGTCAACTTCAACACTGAGGCTATGGTCAACTTCAACACTGAGGCCATGGTCAACTTCAACACTGAGGCCATGGTCAACTTCAACACTGAGGCCATGGTCAACTTCAATACTGAGGCCATGGTCAACTTCAACACTGAGGCCATGGTCAACTTCAACACTGAGGCCATGGTCAACTTCAACACTGAGGCCATGGTCAAATTCAACACTGAGGCCATGGTCAACTTCAACACTGAGGCCATGATCAACTTCAACACTGAGGCCATGGTCAACTTCACAAACACTGAGGCCATGGTCAACTTCAACACTGTGGCCATGGTCAACTTCACAAACACTGAGGCCATGGTCAACTTCAACACTGAGGCCATGGTCAACTTCAACACTGAGGCCATGGTCAACTTCACCAACACTGAGGCCATGGTCAACTTCAACACTGTGGCCATGGTCAACTTCACCAACACTGTGGCCATGGTCAACTTCAACACTGAGGCAATGGTCAACTTCAACACTGAGGCCATGGTCAACTTCACCAACACTGAGGCCATGGTCAACTTCACCAACACTGAGGCCATGGTCAACTTCACCAACACTGAGGCCATGGTCAACTTCACCAACACTGAGGCCATGGTCAGCTTCACCAACACTGAGGCCATGGTCAACTTCACCAACACTGAGGCCATGGTCAACTTCACCAACACTTAGGCCATGGTCAACTTCACCAACACTGAGGCCATGGTCAACTTCACCAACACTGAGGCCATGGTCAACTTCACCAACACTGAGGCCATGGTCAACTTCAACACTGAGGCCATGGTCAACTTCAACACTGAGGCCATGGTCAACTTCAACACTGAGGCCATGGTCAACTTCAACACTGAGGCCATGGTCAACTTCACCAACACTGAGGCCATGGTCAACTTCACCAACACTGAGGCCATGGTCAACTTCACCAACACTGAGGCCATGGTCAACTTCACCAACACTGAGGCCATGGTCAACTTCACCAACACTGTGGCCATGGTCAACTTCACCAACACTGAGGCCATGGTCAACTTCACAACACTGTGGCCATGGTCAACTTCAATACTGAGGCCATGGTCAACTTCACCTACACTGAGGCCATGGTCAACTTCACCAACACTGAGGCCATGGTCAACTTCACCTACACTGAGGCCATGGTCAACTTCAACACTGAGGCTATGGTCAACTTCAACACTGTGGCCATGGTCAACTTCAACACTGAGGCCATGGTCAACTTCACCTACACTGAGGCCATGGTCAACTTCACCAACACTGAGGCCATGGTCAACTTCACCAACACTGAGGCCATGGTCAACTTCAACACTGAGGCATGGTCAACTTCAACACTGAGGCCATGGTCAACTTCAACACTGAGGCCATGGTCAACTTCAACACTGAGGCCATGGTCAACTTCAACACTGAGGCATGGTCAACTTCAACACTGAGGCCATGGTCAACTTCAACACTGAGGCCATGGTCAACTTCACCAACACTGAGGCCATGGTCAACTTCACCAACACTGAGGCCATGGTCAACTTCACCAACACTGTGGCCATGGTCAACTTCACCAACACTGAGCCATGGTCAACTTCACCAACACTGTGGCCATGGTCAACTTCACCAACACTGAGGCATGGTCAACTTCAACACTGAGGCCATGGTCAACTTCAACACTGAGGCCATGGTCAACTTCACCAACACTGAGGCCATGGTCAACTTCAACACTGTGGCCATGGTCAACTTCAACACTGAGGCCATGGTCAACTTCACCAACACTGAGGCCATGGTCAACTTCACCAACACTGAGGCCATGGTCAACTTCACCAACACTGTGGCCATGGTCAACTTCAAACACTGAGGCCATGGTCAACTTCAACACTGAGGCCATGGTCAACTTCACCAACACTGAGGCCATGGTCAACTTCACCAACACTGAGGCCATGGTCAACTTCACCACACTGAGGCCATGGTCAACTTCACCAACACTGAGGCCATGGTCAACTTCACCAACACTGAGGCCATGGTCAACTTCACACACTGAGGCCATGGTCAACTTCACCTACACTGAGGCCATGGTCAACTTCACAACACTGAGGCCATGGTCAACTTCACCAACACTGAGGACCATGGTCAACTTCACCAACACTGAGGCCATGGTCAACTTCACCAACACTGAGGCCATGGTCAACTTCACCAACACTGAGGCCATGGTCAACTTCACCAACACTGAGACCATGGTCAACTTCACCAACACTGAGACCATGGTCAACTTCACAACACTGAGGCCATGGTCAACTTCAACACTGAGGCCATGGTCAACTTCACCAACACTGAGACCATGGTCAACTTCACCAACACTGAGGCCATGGTCAACTTCACCAACACTGTGGCCATGGTCAACTTCAACACTGAGGCCATGGTCAACTTCACCAACACTGTGGCCATGGTCAACTTCACCAACACTGAGGCCATGGTCAACTTCAACAATGAGGCCATGGTCAACTTCACCAACACTGAAGCCATGGTCAACTTCACCAACACTGTGGCCATGGTCAACTTCACCAACACTGAGGCCATGATCAACTTCAACACTGTGGCCATGGTCAACTTCACCAACACTGAGGCCATGGTCAACTTCACCAACACTGTGGCCATTGTCAACTTCACCAACACTGAGGCCATGGTCAACTTCACCAACACTGAGGCCATGGTCAACTTCACCAACACTGTGGCCATGGTCAACTTCACCAACACTGTGGCCATGGTCAACTTCACCAACACTGAGGCCATGGTCAACTTCACCAACACTGTGGCCATGGTCAACTTCACCAACACTGTGGCCATGGTCAACTTCACCAACACTGAGGCCATGGTCAACTTCACCAACACTGTGGCCATGGTCAACTTCACCAACACTGTGGCCATGGTCAACTTCACCAACACTGTGGCCATGGTCAACTTCACCAACACTGTGGCCATGGTCAACTCCCCCAACACTGTGGCCATGGTCAACTCACCAACACTGAGGCCATGGTCAACTTCACCAACACTGAGGCCATGGTCAACTTCACCAACACTGAGGCCATGGTCAACTCCCCAACACTGTGGCCATGGTCAACTCCCCCAACACTGAGGCCATGGTCAACTCCCCAACACTGAGGCCATGGTCAACTTCCACCAACACTGAGGCCATGGTCAACTTCCCCAACACTGAGGCCATGGTCAACTCCCCCAACACTGAGGCCATGGTCAACTTCCCCAACACTGAGGCCATGGTCAACTTCACCAACACTGAGGCCATGGTCAACTCCCCAACACTGAGGCCATGGTCAACTCCTCCAACACTGTGGCTAAAATCATCCTGGGTAGTTGACCCGGTCTTTATAGTGGCACCATAAACCCGAGACTCGCCAATGCCAGTTAAGGTCGAGTCCGAAGTTTTACAGTGATCACGTTTGCCAAGATACCGCACTTCCCCAGGGATGGCGTACTGCAGACTTGCACACACTGACTCACACCCTAGCAACTCCAAACTCCTTGCTATCGACACGAAATCGTGGACATGTACACTAGAGATGATGAATTCCTCCCAGTACACATACTGAATGATGTGATTCATCACACGTGGTTCAACTCCTTCAACTGACAACGTCCGGACGCCACTGTCAACATCTGATAAAGTGAGTGTCATACAAGCTCTGCTCTTCCTGATGGGCACAGATAAAACATGGCTCCTTTTACTGCAATTTTTTTTACTATTAGTAACACTTATTTCTCCTGAGAGGTTTGAAGAACAAGGATTTGAAAGTCTCGGTGTATTAAGACCGGCTTCTTTGACTTCGCTGCCTCCTTTCTTCATTGTATATCTATCATTTGTTGTGTCAGTGTCAGGACAACTGGAAATTTCCTCGACCCACTTGTACTCCTTAAGATTAGTTTGGGCGTCTTCAAGAAGACGGCAAATGGGGGGAGAAGATGCGGCAAGCATAGTCGAGTGGATCAGGTGCTTCTCACAGCCATAGACAACACACAGATCCGTGAACAATTCCTGAAATAAGGCAAAGAGTTATTGCTATCTAACCCTTTATTCACTCACTCTCACACTTCCCCTCTCATACACACCCACCCTCCCTGTCACACTGACGCCCCACAACTGACATCAACACACACTATATATCTGACCAGTATAACGTAACGTGGTGGATCTGCATTTAAGAGTAGTTAACACGCCGCTGTCGGAAGTGACAGCTCTGTTGAGTAGTGAAAATTCATGGGAGTAATCATCGGTCCATGGGATCGGTAATCACTTGCCCAAGGTGATTACGAGAGTCATTACCTCGTAAGTGTTCCACAGTGTTTATAGCAGAGAGCTGCAAGTGAGGTCAGTGGGTAAGATATATAATTATAGTGTCACGAAGCCGAGGGTGTCATTACTGTACTTTTCAGTAATTGTCACTGCAGTTGTTTGCTTCTGTCAATTGCTTCTGTCACTAGCAGGAACGGATCTGGACTGCTAATCATGGGAGACTTCAACCACGGGAAGAAAGATTGAGAGAACCGAGACCCGCATGGAGGACCAGACACATGGAGGATGAACCAGCCATGCTTGATCTAATATTTACCCTGAATGAGTTGGATATAAGGGAAATTAAGCTGAAAGCTTCCTTGGGAATGAGTGATCACAGTGTACTGATCTTTAAGTACCTGGTAGAACTAGGATTTATCTCCCCCCCCCATAAAAAAAAAACGAACTAGGAAACAAAGGGCTGGCATACCGAAAGGGAAACTATGAGATGAGACAATTTCTAAGGAATATACAATGGGACACAGATTTAAGTCCGTACAAGACATGACAGTGTCTCCCAAACTGTCAGGAGGCAGTAAATAAGTTTATCCGGCCCAAAAGGAAAAAACGAGAAGCAAATGAAGAATACGTGGTTTAATAGGACATATATTGAAGCAAAGGAACTGAACAAAAGGACGTGGAGGAACTTCCGAAATAACAGAACACCAGAAAGCAGAGAGAGATACCAGAGAACCAGAGGAATGAGTATGTTAGCGTTAAAAGAGAAACAGAAAAAGTATGAAAATGATATACAAATAAAGCTAAGACCGAACCAACGCTACTCCATAGTCACACCAGGAGGAAAACAGTGAAAGAACTGGTGATGAAACTTAAAACGGGTGAGGACAGGTATACAGAGAATGACAAAGAAGTGCGTGAACAACTCAACAAGTGGCTAAAGGAGGTCTTCACAATAGAACAAGATGAGGTCACTAAGCTAGGAGAGGGGGCAGTAAACCAGGCGGCCTTGGAAGGGTTCAAAATTACAAGATCAAGAAATGAGATCAAGAGGCATCTGTTGGATCTGGACGTGAGAAAGGCTGTTGGTCCGGACTGAATCTCACCATGGGTATTGAACGAGTGTGCAGAAGCATTTTGCTTGCCACTCTCCACAGTGTTTAGTAGGTCACGGGAGACCTACGAGAAATATGGAAGACGGCTAATGTGGTCCCAATATACAAAAAAAAGAGTGACAGACAAGAGGCACTGAACTACAGGCCAGTGTCGTTAACGTGTAAACCATGCAAGGTGATTGAGAAGATCGTGAGAAAAAAAGCTAGTAACACATCTGGAGAGAAGGGACTTTGTGACAAATCGCCAACATGGGTTTAGGGAGGGTAAATCTGGCCTCACTGGCTTAATAAAATTCTACGATCAGGTGATAAAGATTAAGCAAGAGAGAAGGCTGGGCGGACTGCATTTTCTTGAACTGTCAGAAAGCCTTTGACACAATACCCCAAAAGAGGCTAGTGCATTAGATGGAAAAACAGGCAGGATTAACTGGTAGGGTGCTCCAGTGATTAAGGGAGTACCTAAGCAATAGGAAGTGGAGAGTTACAGTGAGGGGCGAAACCTCAGACTGGCGTGAAGACACCAGTGAGTCCCACAGGGCTCTGTACTTGCACCTATCCTGTTTCTGATATACGTAAATGATCTCCCGGAGAGTATAGACTCATCCCTCTCAATGTTTGCTGACGATGCCTAAATTAGGAGAAGGATTAACACAGAGGTGGACTGCTTGAGGCTTCAAGAAGACCTGGACAAGCTGCAGGAATGGTCCAACCATTGGTTAAGAGTTTAATCTGAGCAAATGTAATGTAATGAAGATAAGTGTAAGGCGCAGGAGGGCAGATACAAGGTATCATTTGGGAGATGAAATCCTTCTAGAATCACAGAGAGAGAAAGACCTGGGGGGGTTGATATCGCGTCAGACCTGTCCCCTGAAGCCCTTATCAAGAGGATAACATCATCAGCATATACCAGGTTGGCTAACATACGAATGGCCTTTAGAAACTTGTGTAAGGAATCATTCAAAACCTTGTATATCACGTATGTTAAACTAATCCTGGAATATGCAGCTCCAGTATGGAGTCCATATCTCGGCAAGCATAAGACTAAACTGGAAAAGGTTCAAAGGTTTGCCACCAGACTAGTACCCGAACTGAGGGGCATGAACTATGAGGAGAGATTACGGGAATTAAATTTCACATTGCTGGAAGACAGGAGAGTTAGGGGGACATGATCACCACATGCAAGATTCTCAAAAGAACGGATAGGGTATACAGTTTATTTAACACAAGGGGCACACGCACTAGGGGGACACAGGCCCAAATAAGTCATAGAGACATTATATTTTTTGTGTGTGTCAGTAGTTAACAGATAGAATGCATTAGGCAGTGATGTGGTGGAGGCTGACTCCATACACAGTTTCAAGTGTAGATATGATAGAGCCCAATAGGCTCAGGAATCTGTA
>WNGS01169498.1:466488-484142 GCA_020271785.1 Procambarus virginalis
GTTGCCAGCCCCCTCTCCCCCACAGGCACCCCGGTGCCAGCCCCCCTCTCCCCCACAGGCACCCACGGTGCCAGCCCCCTCTCCCCCACAGGCACCCACGGTGCCAGCCCCCTCTCCCCCACAGGCACCCACGTGCCAGCCCCCTCTCCCCCACAGGCCCCACGGTGCCAGCCCCCCTCTCCCCCACGGCACCCACGGTGCCAGCCCCCTCTCCCCCACAGGCACCCACGGTGCCAGCCCCCTCTCCCCCACAGGCACCCACGGCCAGCCCCCTCTCCCCCACAGGCACCCACGGTGCCAGCCCCCTCTCCCCCACAGGCACCCACGAGGTGTGGGCCGGAAGCACGCCTCCGTCGAACAAAGTGCGTCTCTGAGGACCAAAACAGACTTGCAAGACCATATACAGGTTTCTGAAAGACCACATTACCCAAATTATTCCCCTTGCGGGACTTTGTGGCGTCCTGGGCACACCAACCTGTTCAGGTGACCGTCAACACACCCACAGTGTACCCACACCCATAGTGTGCCCACACCCACAGTGTACCCACACCCACAGTGTACCCACACCCACAGTGAGGGCGCGAGCATGATTTGATGGTTGTGTGGGTAGGAGGGTGGATGAGGGCTGGGTTGCGAGTGTGCTTGAGAATGGGTCATGGCGTGGGTGCGTGTGTATGAATGTGTGCATGAGCGTGCGTGTGTATGAGGGTGCATTAGTGTACGTGTGTATGAAGGTGCATGGAGTTATGGTAAGTCACTTAACACTTAAAAGGTCTATCTATCAACACAATTGTTGACATGTGAGCGTGGGTACACGCTCTCAAAGGTGACCAGCGTCCAGTGTATAGCCTCTTAATTTACCTTCCTACACCTACTGACCTCCGCCTACTGACCTACACCTACTGACCTCCGCCTACTGACCTACACCTACTGACCTCCGCCTACTGACCTCCGCCTACTGACCTACACCTACTGACCTCCGCCTACTGACCTCCGCCTACTGACCTCCGCCTACTGACCTACACCTACTGACCTCCGCCTACTGACCTCCGCCTACTGACCTACACCTACTGACCTCCGCCTACTGACCTACACCTACTGACCTCCGCCTACTGACCTCCGCCTACTGACCTACACCTACTGACCTCCGCCTACTGACCTACACCTACTGACCTCCGCCTACTGACCTCCGCCTACTGACCTACACCTACTGACCTCCGCCTACTGACCTACACCTACTGACCTCCGCCTACTGACCTACACCTACTGACCTCCGCCTACTGACCTACACCTACTGACCTCCGCCTACTGACCTACACCTACTGACCTCCGCCTACTGACCTCCGCCTACTGACCTACACCTACTGACCTCCGCCTACTGACCTACACCTACTGACCTCCGCCTACTGACCTACACCTACTGACCTACGCCTACTGACCTCCGCCTACTGACCTACACCTACTGACCTCCGCCTACTGACCTCCGCCTACTGACCTCCGCCTACTGACCTCCGCCTACTGACCTCCGCCTACTGACCTCCGCCTACTGACCTCCGCCTACTGACCTACACCTACTGACCTACGCCTACTGACCTCCGCCTACTGACCTACACTACTGACCTACACCTACTGACCTACACCTACTGACCTACACCTACTGACCTCACCTACTGACCTACACCTACTGACCTCCGCCTACTGACCTACACCTACTGACCTCCGCCTACTGACTAAACACCTACTGACCTACACCTACTGACCTCCGCCTACTGACCTACACCTACTGACCTCCACCTACTGACCTACACCTACTGACCTCCGCCTACTGACCTACACCTACTGACCTCCGCCTACTGACCTACACCTACTGACCTCCTCCTACTGACCTACACCTACTGACCTCCGCCTACTGACCTACACCTACTGACCTCCGCCTACTGACCTACACCTACTGACCTCCGCCTACTGACCTACACCTACTGACCTCCGCCTACTGACCTCCGCCTACTGACCTACACCTACTGACCTACACCTACTGACCTCCGCCTACTGACCTCACCTACTGACCTCCACCTACTGACCTACACCTACTGACCTCCGCCTACTGACCTACACCTACTGACCTCCGCCTACTGACCTACACCTACTGACCTCCACCTACTGACCTACACCTACTGACCTCCGCCTACTGACCTACGCCATCTACCTATAGCTACCTATTCTGACACATTAGTCCGGAAAAGCGTAACTTTCTAGTGTTTAAGTTAGTTTTAGTTTATTTAGTCTAGTACTAAATAACATTCAATTAGCAAACATTGAGAGAAACAAGATTTTTTCTTTGATATCACTGATGTATGAGAAAATGGATTGGCTTTATTACTGTTCTCTGGGGGATCCCCCCCCCCACCACCCCGACCCCTTACGAGACCCCAACCTGACCCCAATGGAACCTCCGACTCTTGAAGTGTGTGTACTCACCTAGTTGTGCTTGCGGGGGTTGAACTTAGCTCTTTGGTCCCGCCTCTCAACCGTCAATCAACAGGTGTACAGGTTCCTGAGCCTAATGGGCTCTATCATATCTACACTTGAAACTGTGTATGGAGTCAGCCTCCACCACATCACTTCCTAATGCATTCCATTTGTCAATCACTCTGGCACTAAAAAAAGTTCTTTCTAACATCTCTGCGGCTCATTTGAGCACTCAGTTTCCACCTGTGTCCCCTTGTGCGTGTGCCCCTTGTGTTAAATAGACTGTCTTTATCTACCCTATCAATTCCCTTTTGATAGGAATGTGTGTTTTTCACCATTATCAAGTTTGCGGGGGTTGAGCTTTGCTCTTTCGGCCCGCCTCTCAACTGTCAATCAACTGTTTACTACCTACTTTTTTTTCACACCACACACACACACCAGGAAGCAGCCCGTGACAGCTAACTCCCAGGTACCTATTTACTGCTAGGTAATAGGGGAATTCAGGGTGAAAGAAACTTTGCCCATTTGTTTCTGCCTCGTGCGGGAATCGAACCCGCGCCACAGAATTAAGAGTCCTGTGCAATATCCACCAGGCTACGAGGTCCCTACACGTGTGTGTGTGTGTACTCACCTAATTGTGCTTGCGGGGGTTGAGCTTTGGCTCTTTGGTCCCGCCTCTCAACTGTCAATCAACTGGTGTACAGATTCCTGAGCCTATTGGGCTCTATCATATCTACATTTGAAACTGTGTATGGAGTCAGCCTCCACCACATCACTTCCTAGTGCATTCCATTCACTAACTACTCTGACACTGAAAAAGTTCTTTCTAACGTCTCTGTGGCTCATCTGGGTACTAAGTTTCCACCTGTGTCCCCTTGTTCGTGTCCCACCCGTGGTGAAGAGTTTCTCTTTGTCCACCCTGTCAATTCCCCTGAGAATTTTGTAGGTGGTTATCATGTCTCCCCTTACTCTTCTGTTTTCCAGGGATGTGAGGTTCAGCTCCTTTAGCCTTTCCTCGTAGCTCAATCCTCTCAGTTCCGGGACGAGCCTGGTGGCATACCGCTGAATCTTCTCTAACTTTGTCTTGTGTTTAACTAGGTATGGACTCCAGGCTGGAGCTGCATACTCCAGGATTGGTCTTACATAAGTGGTATACAGGGTTCTGAAAGATTCCTTACACAAATTTCTAAAGGCAGTTCTTATGTTGGCCAGTCTAGCATATGCCGCTGATGATATTCTTTTGATGTGGGCTTCTGGGGACAGGTTCGGTGTGATATCAACCCCCAGATCTTTCTCTCTATTTGACTCTTGTAGGATTTGTGTGTGTGTGTGTGTGTGTGTGTGTGTGTGTGTGTGTGTGTGTGTGTGTGTGTGTGTGTGTGTGTGTGTGGTGTTGTGTGTGTGTGTGTGTGTGTGCGTGCGTGCGTGCGTGCGTGCGTGCGTGCGTGCGTGCGTGCGCTATCTATAACCGAGCAAGTTGAAGGTGTCAAGGATAATCAAGAACAATGAAGAAGCAAGTGAGTACACACACACTAAGGTGAGTAATGAACTCTACGTTATCAAGTCCCTACTGACAGCCTCATGAATATACGTCACAGATAGGAGCCATTGTGGCTCTGGGAAGTAAATTCCTTGTACCAGCGGAGGGAGAGGAGGGTGGAGATGGAGGGAGAGAGGGAGAGAGGGAGGAGAGAAGGAGAGGGAGGGAGGGAGGGTAGTGATGATGATAGTGGGGAGGAGGGGGGGGGGTTGGACATGGAGAGCTCGACTACCACACAAATACATTTCCTTGTTCACGTCACGTAACAAACACAGGTGTTGGGGTCAACACCTGTCACCGAGGCGTCACAGTTACCCCGCATAGTTAACTCATACCGTAATCAACGGCATCCATCGTTAAACAACAACGACTGTCGATTAAGGCAGTGTCTGGGATGCTCCCGGACGCAGGTTCGAATCCTCGTCACGGCCCTTGTGGATTTGTTCACCTTTCCTGGTGTCTTGGCACAGATAAGAGGCCAGGAATGCCAGCGGCGAGTACCCGGGCGTGGAACCGACCCACTCGCCGGGTATATTTAAGTCTCGCCTGACACATTATGAGGGGGGGGAAGGGGGGATGAGGGACAAGGAGGAGAATGAGGAGGAAGATTGTGAGGAGAGAGAGAGAGGAGTAGTAGCAACAGCAGGATTAAATGATTAATTTTGATTGGTTAAAATCCCTGATTGAATTGAAATTGAAATAAGTTTATTGAGGTAAAATACATACAGAGGGATGAGGTAGCTCAAGCTATTCTCACCAATACCTGATAGAACCATAACAAAGAGTTCACTGAATAAATAATAATACAAATACTGGAACATCACTGATAAAACTAAACAATTAATACGTAAATAATAATTAAAGCGTAATTAAAAGAACCACATTTAAAACTCTATATATATGGGGCGAGTCCAGCCTCCATAGAATTGACTATTCTACACACTAACAGGAGACATCCCTGGGTAACTGTGGATATATTTGTGGTAGGTGGTGGGGGTCCCAATGTGGGGGTCCCAATGTGGGGGTCCCAATGTGGGTCCCCCCACACTGGGACCCCCTACCACCAAGTGCGGCACATTAGGGGACGCACCACGACCCCTACAGTAGGTGCAGGGTCACCCTTCAACAGGTACTAATGCACCATCGCCTCTGTGCATTCGAGTCGGCATGATCTTTCACCAACCTGGCATGGTAGCAGAGACCTAATCGCCACAAGTGGAAATGACCAAACTCAGATGGAACACCTCGAGAAACACCTCAAGTAACACCTCGAGAAACACCTCGAGAAACACCAAGTAACACCTCGAGAAACGCCAAGTAACACCTCGAGAAACCTCAAGTAACACCTCGAGAAACACCTCAAGTAACACCTCGAGAAACACCTCGAGAAACATCCCAAGTAACACCTCGAGAAACACCAAGTAACACCTCGAGAAACACCAAGTAACACCTCGAGAAACACCAAGTAACACCTCGAGAAACACCAAGTAACACCTCGAGAAACACCAAGTAACACCTCGAGAAACACCAAGTAACACCTCGAGAAACATCTCGAGATGTTTCTCGAGGTGTTACTCAAGTAACACCTCGAGAAACACCTCAAGTAACACCTCGAGGAACACAAAGTTGGGTGTGGCTGTCTGCCTCGTCACCTCACTCGAGGCCAGACACTGACAGGTCTTCACACCATAACAATATTTGACGACCACTTCACACAATTAAAAATAATCCCCCTCTTAAATCTCCAAAACGATTTAATATACTGAAATTAAAGATATTGGGATTTGAAGCACTCCTGGAATCCCTAGAACTAGTAAAAATAAAGAATTCTCCAATGAAATAATCCCTCTCATATATATATATATATATATATATATATATATATATATATATATATATATATATATATATATATATATATATATATATATATATAGTTAGTCAAATGAAGGAGAAAGAGCCATAACCAATAGAGCAGCAACATCCCCTCACTTGGAGAGACTGGGATAGACATTTACCCTCGTCCCACCAAGATAATAAAATAAATAAACCCGCTAATGACAAACCCAACTAAACTCTGAGCTAAATTCGGTGTTAAACCATGTATTTGGGCACTGGCTGTAGCTGTGGAGGGACCAGCAGAAGACGTGGTGGACTTGAGTGGCTGGTGAGATGTGGCAGTACACACTGCCCTCATCCACCTTAAATACTTAATAATAAATAGTCAAATATCACATAAACATCCATCCCAGATCCTGGATGAGCCTTTTCCTGGATAGTGGGCTAGTACATCCCTCGTTCTGAATGCTGGCTAGTATATACCTTGTCCTGAAAATTAGCTAGTACATCCCTGATCTGATACAGGCTAGGAGATCCCTGGTATTGGATATGAGCTAGGACATCCCTGGTATTGGATATGAGCTAGGACATCCCTGGTATTGGATATGAGCTAGGACATCCCTGGTATTGGATATGAGCTAGGACATCCCTGGTATTGGATATGAGCTAGGACATCCCTGGTATTGGATATGAGCTAGGACATCCCTGGTATTGGATATGAGCTAGGACATCCCTGGTATTGGAAACAGGCTACAATATCCTAGATCTTTGATACTGGCTACCAAGAAGAGCCAAGCAAAATGATAGAAGTGGATTACGAGATCAATAAATCCAGGAATACCACCGCAATGATCCGTCTTATCCGTCTTGTGTTTCCCCGCCTTGACTAACACTCTATACCCACCTGTCTGTTCTTGACTTTAGAGATTTCTGAAGTCACAAGTCATACTCACAAATACATTACTGGGACCGCCTCACAGCACTCTAAATGTACTCTTTGGAAAGAAGATATCAAATAATATGCAAATGATATATACTCGCAAACCAGGTCCCAAAAATGCACTGTAAAACAACATTGTAGTGAAATCTATGGCACGAAATGGAGAATATAGCCAGTGAAGACTAGAGGTGTCGTTGGCACACACTCTGAGGACACTATGAAGATCAGAGCTCCACGGCTCTCCATCCTCCCTCCATCAAATACAAGAAATATTGCCGGAAGACAAGTGGGAATTGAACAAATTCCTGCAGGAAGGGCCGCATCAGCCGGGTTGTCATTGACGAGGGCACTGCCAGCAACAATAGGAATCGACCGCGTTATCATCAGACAAGCCTGGAGCCAGATTCAGAAAGCAGTCACACAAGTACTCACAAACGTGTACATCTTTCCTCAATCTTTGACGGTTTTGGTTACATTTATTAAACAGTTTACAAGCATGAAAACTTCCCAATCAACTGTTGTTGTTGTTATACACAGCCTCCTGGTGCTTCCGAACTCATTAACTGTTTAATAATTGTAAACAAAAGCCGCCAAAGATTGAGAAAAGATGTACAGGTTTTTAAGTACTTGCGTAACCGCTTCGTGAGTCTGGCCCCTGGCAGGGCCCCGGGGTAAGGGGACCCGCCGTCCCTCTACAAATAATACCAGTAATTAATACCGGCCAGCAGCCAGCGTTGCCACACCCCGGCAGTTCAGTAGTGCAAATGAACAGGTGGCTGGCACGCTTATGGGCACTGAATAAACCACTTTTTGTCCAGCTGGCCACCGGCTGTCCCAGCTGGTAGTATTGGTCGCCCTTAATGACGTCGTTAGGGGAAGAGGAGGGGGGAGGGGGAACTATGCGGTCCTTACAATCTTATTCCTCTTGTCTGATTGTAAAGTGTTTGTTCTGGACCCGACACCTAAGACGGGAGATGCGACTACGGTGGGGCAGTATTGGGGATACCTGACTGTTGCTGCCTGGGAACGGTACACCATACTGCATGGGTTAAGTATTGGGATGGCCGGTGGCGTGGGTGACGGAGCCCACACTGATGGAAGGATGATGAAGGCAGTGTTAGTGTGACGTTAGTGGTGGTGTGGAGAGTAGAGTGCAGCAGTGGTGGTGGTGAAAGTGGGTGACCTGGCGAGCCACAGCTGCGACGGGTCGTGTAGGTCCCCTGCACGACTCCTGAGTGACCTCACACCAGGGTATGCACACTACCCGTACCTGCGTACAGCACCACACTCCACGCTACCCGTACCTGTGTACAGCACCACACTCCACACTACCCGTACCTGTGTACAGCACCACACTCCACACTACCCGTACCTGTGTACAGCACCACACTCCACACTACCCGTACCTGCGTACAGCACCACACTCCACACTACCCGTACCTGTGTACAGCACCACACTCCACACTACCCGTACCTGCGTACAGCACCACACTCCACACTACCCGTACCTGTGTACAGCACCACACTCCACGCTACCCGTACCTGTGTACAGCACCACACTCCACACTACCCGTACCTGCGTACAGCACCACACTCCACACTACCCGTACCTGTGTACAGCACCACACTCCACGCTACCCGTACCTGTGTACAGCACCACACTCCACACTACCCGTACCTGTGTACAGCACCACACTCCACACTACCCGTACCTGTGTACAGCACCACACTCCACACTACCCGTACCTGCGTACAGCACCACACTCCACACTACCCATACCTGCGTACAGCACCACACTCCACACTACCCGTACCTGCGTACAGCACCACACTCCACACTACCCGTACCTGCGTACAGCACCACACTCCACACTACCCGTACCTGCGTACAGCACCACACTCCACACTACCCGTACCTGTGTACAGCACCACACTCCACACTACCCGTACCTGCGTGCAGCACCACACTCCACACTACCCGTACCTGCGTGCAGCACCACACTCCACACTACCCGTACCTGCGTGCAGCACCACACTCCACACTACCCGTACCTGCGTGCAGCACCACACTCCACACTACCCGTACCTGCGTACAGCACCACACTCCACACTACCCGTACCTGCGTACAGCACCACACTCCACACTACCCGTACCTGTGTACAGCACCACACTCCACACTACCCGTACCTGCGTACAGCACCACACTCCACACTACCCGTACCTGTGTACAGCACCACACTCCACACTACCCGTACCTGCGTACAGCACCACACTCCACACTACCCGTACCTGTGTACAGCACCACACTCCACACTACCCGTACCTGCGTACAGAGCGGTACCTAGTACTTATTTACTGTAAATTTACTTAAAAATCTGGAGTAACTTAGTGTACAGGGTCTGGAGCGTCACATTACATAGCGTACTACAGTGTGTACGGTGAGTACAGTGAGAAGTGGAGGCGGTCAAGGGCTCCCTGGGGTTTAACGTGTCCCAAGAGCAAGTTGCAAGCTGACTGTTTTAGTCAGTGGGCATGGTACTGGGCATGGTACTGGGCATAGTACTGGGCATGGTACCGGGTATGTTAGTGCCTATGGAGCGCCTGGCTATCCCAGCTTCGAACCTCTCAAGAAGAGCCGATACATATGGCTTGGGGACCATTCAAACTTGTCGTGTATAATTATATATATACATTAGATTATGAACTGTAAGCAGACTACGCAGAAACAATATTAAAGGCTTAAGACACAAACATTTAATACGCAACCGGTTTTAATATGCAAAAATCAAATCTATCGATGTATAGGAGAGAAGCTTTGGAATGTGGTGTTGCTTAAATTGTGTTGCGTTAGGCAAACATTCCACACACACACCAGTCGCTATAGCGCTCTCATATAGAGTTATATATACTGTATAGTCTAAACCATTCTGATGAGACAATTACTAGTCCACAAGCTCTAGCAAGACCCTCGTCTCGGCCTGTTAAGTAGTCTCTCATCTGTTTTTTTTGTTTTAAGGTGCAGACATAAGCTACTTCGCTAGAAAAGTTACCCCTAATGTTATTTATCGTGTGTGTGTACTCACTTAGTTGTGCTTGCGGGGGTTGAGCTCTGGCTCTTTGGTCCCGCCTCTTAACCGTCAATCAACTGGTGTACAGTTTCCTGAGCCTACTGAGCTCTATCATATCTACATTTGAAACTGTATGGAGTCAGCCTCCACCACATCACTGCCTAATGTATTCCACCTGTTAACTACTCTGACACTGAAAAAGTTCTTTTTAATGTCTCTGTGGCTCATTTGGATACTCAGCTTCCACCTGTGTGCCCTTGTTCGTGTCCCACCCGTGTGGTCCACGTATGACCATTCACCAGCGTCACACATTCAGTAACGCAGACGTGTCCAGACGCTCCTCGTGTAGTGTTGGATCAACCCGACCTCTTACAAAGAACGTCGCTTTTTGGTCGTATGCGTTACATAAGGCCAAAAATTGTCGTACTTGAAAATGGAAGCGACTGGCGAAAGTGACGTACTTTCCACTCGCTGCCCACTGGACGGGGTCTGTACGATGAGTAAATCATAGTATGAAACTAACTGGCTGTACACCCAAGTTGCTAACCTTATGAGACTCTACTTGTGGCCGTTCTCCAGCCTACTGTTCATATAATAAATACATTCAACTGTGCAACTAGTTTACCAAAACTTACCTCAATGAATTTTGAAATGAACATTACGTGTCTCTAACCTCCTGCACCACCGCCCACATGATGGGTTTGGAGTCCATAAGAAATTAACTCTGAACGCACGATTTCTTAGGTTTGAATATCTTGTCATAATATTACAGGGCGTTGGATTAAGCTACAGTCATCTGTGGCAGGTGGTTACGTGACCACTATCCCGACCCTGGCCACTCCACGTGTGTAAACTCTGCTACCAAGAACTCAAGTCATGATGGGGCCTGACAGCTGAATGGACAGCGCTCGGGATTCGTAGTCCTGAGGTTCAGGGTTCGATCCCCGGCGGAGGCGGAAACAAATTGGTAGTTTCTTTCACCCTGATGCCCACTATTCACCTAGCAGTAAATAGGTACCTGGGAGTTACATAGCTGCTACGGGCTGCTTCCTGGGGGTGTGTAACAAAAAGGAGGCCTGGTCGAGGACCGGGCCGCGGGGACGCTAAGCCCCGAAATCATCTCAAGGTGACCTCAAGAAGAGAGAGATCTCATACTGAATTATTGTTTGTCCAGTCATTAGCCCTTCACACCTGTTGATATGAGGCTCCTGGAGCTTTGTAATTACTTTATTCACTCTTGTTTTAAAGGATATTATATATATATATATATATATATATATATATATTATATATATATATATATACACACACATACATATATGTAAATATATATATATATATATATATATATATATATATATATATATATATATATATATACACATATATATACATATATATATACATATATATATACATTATTATATATCTCCTCTGCATCCTAAGTTTACAAGCGCAGGCTGCTCAACACGTGGCCCTGCATGACTAATTATACTACAAGATAAGGATTTCTTAGCATTTCCTAGCTGGCTCTTGACACCCACTGTGTAACCCTTCATACAGTCTAGGTCAAGGAGCTGCATAAACGCAGATGTACCTAACATAATAAATAAAACAGGGTTGGTTACTTTGCCGCGAAATTTTTTTCGAGTTGTTTGTAAAGACAATTAATTCAAATTAACTAAACTGAGATATTTGAGTTTTTAAGTTTGACACCTCATTTATTTAGCTGAGGAACGTTGTTGTAAAGAAAACAAAACATTAGTATAATTATTTAAGCTCCGCATTAAACATCAAAGGAAAGTGCAACATAGAAACCTAATTATTTTAGCCAGGAGCAATAAATCACCGCTATAAAGCAGAAACACCAACATATTTTTGCTATTCTTTTTGGCAGCAGAATCCCCTTAATTTATAAATTCCCCAACGAGAATTTACTGGTTGTCGGGATAACCCGGAAGTGTTGTCTGGTCTCGCCAGTCTTGACGTCTCTGCACCACTACTGATTGACCTGACATTTAGTGAACATAACTCGGCAAATATAGCAGCGGCCAGGAAAATGATACGATGAGAACGTTCAACTCCAGAGACCCCACAACAATGCTAATACTGTTTAAATCACTATTGCTGTCCCGTCTTGAATACTGCTCGGTACTCATTTTCCCCTTCAGAGCAGGAGAGATTTCTGAATTAGAGGGAATACAGAGAACCTTTACGCCCGCATAGACATGATAGAGCACCTAAATTATTGGGACCGTCTCAAGGTTCTCAAAATGTTCTCCCTGGAAAGGAGACGAGAAAGGCATCAAGTAATGTTTTCATGGAAGATACTGGAGGGCCATGTCCGAAATTTGCACAGTAGAACAACAACATACAGGAGCGAAAAATATGGAAGGAAATGTAAAATATAACTAGTGAGTAGAGGTGCCATAGGAACAATCAGAGAACACTGAACATCAGAGGGTCCACGGCTGTTAAACACCCTCCCAACAAGCATTACAAATATTGCCGGAACAAAGGTGGATGTCTTCAAGAAGCATTTTAATAAGTTCTTGCAAGACATGCTAGACCAACCGGGTTGCAGTGGATATGTGGGCCTGAGGGCCGCTCCAAGCAGCAGCCTGTTGGACCAAGTTACCACAAGTCGAGCCTGGCCCCAGGCTCGAGGAGCAGAACCCCCAGAACCCTCCCCGGGTATGCTTTTTACACAAATCTTGTAAATTATAACAAAGCCTAGCCAGTCTACCACTGCCGTCTCCTAGCCTAGTTCATCTGTATCGGTCCACAAAGCACTCATTAGTATACCGCTGCTCCCTATGACACACCTTATATATTTTTAAACACCAACAATCATATTTTTGTGTACTTGTTAAACCAAACAAAAGTGGCCTTTCAATATTAGCCTTCAACTCCTACTGTATATCCATACATGACAGGCACCCCGCTGCCAGACACATCAGCCTCTCTTTCAAAAAATATATTAAATATAACGACCGTGGAATATAATAACAGATTGTAACCTATGGCCCCTGTTACCTAGCAGTAAAATAGGTACCTGGGTGTTAGTCAGCTGTCACGGGCTGCTTCCTGGGGGTGGAGGCCTGGTCGAGGACCGGGCCGCGGGGACACTAAAAAGCCCCGAAATCATCTCAAGATATGGCGCGAAAATTTCACGTTTTGTACTATTGGTTTTGTTGAGGGAGTAGTAAATAGCAACTATTTATACTACTTTCGGCGTAAAAATTGTGTATATATTATGGTTAGTATTGCTTATATCAGGCCTATGAGAGGTTAAGTTTAGTTGATGCTATTTTTCTAATTTCGTTTAGTAATCAATTAGCATAACACGTGGAATACTGAGGGTGGTGTAACGGTCTATGTGCAAACAGTCGCAATATATATACTAAACATTTTGGAGAATGAGTTGATGAATGTGATCCTTATCGGGTGTTGTGTGGCCCTAAGCGACCTGTCCTCAGGCTAGGCTCCTCCATTCGGCGGTCGACCCCAAAGACGCATTCATCATTTTCAAAACACTGCATATTCAAAATTTGTATTTTCTCAAATATGTTATTATTACATGCATATTCCACTATGTGTTGAATAGTTAGGGCTAACTTAGGTCAGGTGTTTAAGCCTAACGCCCAGTAATATTATGGCAAGATATTCAAACCTAAGAAATCGTGCGTTCCGAGTAAATTTCTTATGGACTCCAAACCCATCGTGTGGGCGGTGGTGCAGAAGATTACAGAGGCACGTAATGTTCATTCCAAAATTCATTGAGCTAGGTAAGTTAAATTCAAAATTCATTTAGCTAGGTTTTATTACCCTCAGCCAAGATCATTAAAACTGAGGTCGACTGCCAAACGCATTCATCTATTTTAACGTATTGTGTATTAAAATCATTTTTTCTCGTGTATAAATTACTATTATTATATACTAGAATTTTATGTATCGTTAGGCGTTGTTTGGTTAGATTAGATGTTTAGATTCTGTTGGCAATTATTTGGATTTGAATACGTGGGTGAAGCATTTACTAAGTCGCGGTTCGAACAGAGGTCGTCAGCGAAGCATTCTTCGAAAAATGTTCAACGTCGTCAGTTGAGAGTAAAGTGTAAAGCGCTTTTCATTTATAAACAGAGGGTTTGGCGGGTGGATTAACGAGCATTTGGTTTTTGGTGATGAGGACGGGCTGCCCTAAGAGCCCGTCAACTCTAATACGTGAATTCAGAGATGTATCTTCGAGTTCAGACCTCAGGAGCTACCAGAACCAAGTGTTTAATAGAGGCTTCTTACATTCGTTTGTGCTGATCAATTTACATGAGTAATATTTGTGGAAAGTGGAAATTTTAGGCTACCAGGTGCGGAAATTGTGGGGGTGGTACCCGTTACCACAATCTGCAACCCGTCCTCGCAAATTCGTATAGTCAATATTGACTTATTAGTTACGTGCATAGGTGACATACTAAACATAATAGTTTCCCTTGAAAAGTTTCATAGAAAACACCAACCTTACCTAACCTACTTAGTATGTTAAAATAAGCATCTTATAGCTTCGCAATTACAATTGTTACTTAACCTATTATAGGTATAGGTTAGGTAATAATTGTAATTACGAAGCAATAAGATGCTTATCTTAACATACTAAGTAGGTTAGGTAAGGTCGGTGTTTTCTATGAAGCTTTTCAAGGGAAACTATTATGTTAAGTATGTCACCTATGCACATATTTAATAAGTCAATATTGACTATACGAATTTGCGAGGACGGGTTGCAATCTGACATGCGTCAAATTTGAAATGGATTTTGCTCATCTGTTCGAAAACGCGTAAAAGTTAAATCGGTTTAACTCGACTAAAGCACATCACTTTGGACAATGTTTTTGATGTACATCAAATGTAGTGAGGGTAGGGACACAAGTTATTCTCAGTTATGGACTATTTATGTCCGGGCCACCTCTTTGGTGGCTTAATCTTTATCAATCAATCGGCCACAAGTGGTGGAAGAGGCAGGATCTAAGACAGGTCTAGTTCTCAAGAAGCGGCCTAGCTGGGGCACCCCCACAGTGTCGCCTCTGACACAACTCATGCCAATAATCAAACACTGGCGGTGTCTTCCAATTTTTTTAATACAAATTTTTTTTTTTGTTATCTTGTTATCTTCGCAGTATGCTTATTTGTTCCCTGTAGTTTGTACAGAGTTGATGCTCACTGAGAGGTTCCGTATGATGGGACAACACCATCCACCTCCAGGTATTGTAAAATCCCTACAATCACCTTCTGTGGTTGATTACTCTTTAAATCACTTAACTATATGATGTCAACCAGATATCTAAACTTGTCCATGGAAGACGGAAGAAAATGTATTTGTGTTGGTTAGCACTGTAAATGTGTGGCCACATCTACGTTAGAAAATAATAAAAAAACACACACACACACACACACACACACACACACACACACACACACACACACACACACACACACACACACACACACACACTCGCTCGCTCGCTCTCTTGCGCACTCTCAGCAAATAAATGGAATGCACTTAGAGGTCAAGTGCCGCCACTTCACTACTGTACAACCACAATATACACAACAGAATATAAAGGGGGAAACAGTTCGTGAAACAGGCACAGCACCGCTCCTGTGCCAGGTAAGTCCATTACGGGCTCACCATAGCCCGTGCTACTTGGAACTTGTTCCGAGGAGCTGAATCTATAACAACAACGTGAAACAGGTAAGCTTGTGTGTTTGCCAAGCAACTGGCTTGAAGGTAAACGCAATACATTTTAAGGACTTGATTTGTACAAAGCTCTTATATTTATGGGAAAATTTCAATCATCGAGGAAAGAAACAATCAAATTTAATGTTAATGTTTGCAATGTTTACTCGCATGAAAGTATATATAAACATCCGAGAGAGCGGCGTTCACGTGGTCACCCATACAGAAACTTACCAGTTCGAACGTGGTTTAGCCTAACTGAGTGTGTCAGACCACACTGACACGTGTCTAGCCCTCACCAGTATCACCCTCAACATAGTGTGACCCCCCCCCCCACACTAGGACAAGAGTTGTCCCTCACTAGTGTGCTCGTATCCCACACTGCTACTTGAACCTGAAGCTCACTTGTACCACATCAAAATGCAACAAGAGAAAGATCATTTTAAAACCATTAACTTCTACAGTATTCCGCCTGATATGACCCAATTCCAATTTCTTTCTTTATTATGCACCCCATACTCATCCCGTAGGCGGTGGTGTAAAGGATTACAGAGACACATAATCGGTTCAGGAACCCCGTGTGCAGAATGTCAAGCAGCTACCCAGTTCCTTGTTACCACGTGGTGAGTCAGCGGCCTGACACCCTCCACGGGGTTTATAATACACCTTCCGCATTCAGTTTATAACGTCTGTGCTGGAGGCTAAATGGTTCTAGCGCTGTTGACGAAGACTGTGCCATCACAACGAATATCGAACTCTCAAATGGCATATTGGAATGCGCATAAATCATTACATGTGAATAAAGAACTAAACTATGTGATGATGCTTGCTGGGTGGCGTATCTGAAGGAAAAATGTGCCGCTACGCCCGTGGTGACTATATGCAATGATATATAATATATTTTGTCGTCTTATTGTGATTATATAAGATTAAGACGGCATATATTTCTTGGATAAAAGAAAGCTCATGCATAATGTTGCATTACAGTGTTCCCTGCTGGTGCGGGAGCAAGACAAGTGTGTATCAGGATGCGTATGTTTTTAAAACACTGCTACAGATTTATGCACATCAAAACTGACTAATTTAGATGTTTGTTACATGTTAATAAACTAAACATATAAAGATCCCAATAAACACTTCCCAGGGCTGTACAATCAGCACGGTATTAGCATAGCGATTGTGGAAGACACTTTGTGTCCTATGCCCGGTATTCAATATTTGTTATACACACTAATTTGTTATAGTGTACGCGCGCATTAAGGCTTATATAAAGATGCCTCACGAGACTAGACTTTTAAAGATTTACATTGGGGGACACCACCAACCCGACAAACATCATGACGTACGTACGTACACGCGTGCGTGTGCGTGTGCGTGTGTGCGTGTGCGTGCGTGCTCACCTATTTGTGCCTGCAGGATCAAAGCATTGACTCCACTAACCAATACACTATAGCAGATCGTTAAAAGAACTGGAAATCGGGCGGCTATTCCACACCAGTCCCCAACGACGCCAGCTAATGGTAACAGATCAGACATACGTTCTCTCAACTCAATCATATTTACTAGGGATAATTCGAGCCCATATATACCACAAACTTTTTGTGAGATAAGTTTGTGGTATATATATATAGGCTCGGGAAAAAAAGGTATTTCCTGTGACCCTGATGGTCGGCGCGAAGCCTAGCCAAACCAAGACGACTTTTTCGCCAGTGTTTGTATACGCTCCGGTCCAGTCCAAGGCTCAAATTAATCGACGTTTCAACGTTATTTTTTGTGTTCTATTGGTTTATTTCAAATACGTATCTGCATAAATATACATGCAAACACCCCATACGTACATGCCTGAGGCACTAATGCGGAGACTGCAGGCATAACCAAGTGATTCAAGATTTAGATAAAATACCTCTTCATTATTTCCTGTAGTTAAATATTCCCTGCCGTCAGTAAAATAAAACACGACCAATGATGCAAGAAATATAGGGAGATTTGTTAAATGATTTCAAGTCATAATCAGCATTTTATAGTGATGTGAGAGGGAGTGGAGGGTGAGGGAGAGGGTGGTGAGGAGAGGG